>LR749758.1:0-50838 GCA_902729485.2 Mus minutoides
GTTCCTTCATTTCTTTAAGATGCATGAACGCTGCTATAAAGAAAGACCTTTGTTGAACAGTGCCACATGATGCAGAAAGAATGTTGTTATGATATGTAAAACTGTATGTTATGAAGTAGGTCATGGCAGTTGATCGAGGTCCATTTTGTAGTGTCAGAGTGTCCATGAGAGCGCATGAAGGAACCAGTTATTGGAATAAAAGGCTGAACCCCCAGAGTGTGAGGCATTCCTACTAGACTCCGTAAAGGACAGAAATATGTTCAAGGAAGTACACACGTAAGAAATGAAAGAAAACATGATTAAGAGAATCTAGGAGCAGGAAGCATAGCGCTGGGGCCAGCAGAGTGGAAGGAAGCTTTCAGGGCTTACTCTTGTCCTAGAGCCACTGGTCTACAGGACGTACACTCAAAGTCTCATGGTGATGATTGCCTTCTCCCCATGAACCTGTGTGTACCACAGCCATCTGCAAACCTGCATCCTGCATCCTGCACTCCACGGGCTTTCCATACAGGCCCTGTCACTTCACAGTTTCTGTGAAAGATCTCCACACGCCTCGGTCTCGTGGGCATCGTTCTTGCTACTTTCTTATATTCTTACAGTTTCCCTTCTTGTGCCCCATCTTCTCAGTAATGCCTCATTCAGACCTATAAAGATACAGATTACAGCTTATCACTGTAGCCTTCAATGTGGTCTTTGCAGCTGTCCACCCCAGCTCCAGGGAACAACAAGGCAAGCAGCAGACCAGAAGGATTTGGTGGAGTAGACTTAGCCACCTAAGGCAGCGTCCTCTGCATTGGTCGTTGACAGAGAAGCATGATAGGGAAGTGTTATTACAACCAAATACTGCAAAAGTATTTTGATTGTGACCCTGTGGCATCATAGACACTTTAGGAGAGCTGGCTTGGCTGACTCCCAACTTACAGATCTGGATAGGTAACTGGGGCTAAGCATTACCCTTCAATTCTCAGTGTTGAGGTCAGTGCCCCCATTTTAAGATGTTTGCTATAAGATGAATGTATAGAGAAGACTTAGCAATGGCAGGCTGAAAGAACTTAGATTCGGCAGCCTGGGGTTATTAGTCATTGGGAAGGCACCCTGTGAGTAGAGCCATCCCTGTGAGGCTGATGTGCCAAGCTTTAAATATTTAATTTAAATAGATTGGAATCCAATAACAGCTGCAACTGGAAAAACCCGAGGAAATGCCCATAAATGTCTCACTTTACGAAGCCCATTCATAGGTCTATTTAGGAACTCCAGTTCCTATGAACAATAGCAGTAATTCTTGGGCCCTTACTATAAGTCAGGCACCAAGCCAAGAACTTTGACATGTCACCCCTTTGCATCCACATAGCAATCTTTTGAGGACAATTCTGCTCATTATCTCTATTACAAAGTTGAAGGGCTTTAAACATGCTAAGTGACTTTCTAGGACTCTCGGAGGTTGGAGTCTAGCTGTGACTTTAAACAGTGGGTCTTTCTGCCTGGGGACTCTCTCTCTGATGCTGATGCTGCACCCTGACCAGTGCAAGTGACTTTTAGTTGGCAGTGACTATTCACTGTGTGGCCTTGTGGTTCTCCACAGCTCTTTAAGAGAAGAATTTACATTACATGACGTTGTTTAGAACTGGTAGAAGAATACCTAAGAAGAGAATGAACGAGATGCCTTAGGGGTAGAGAGCAGAACCTGAGGTATGTGCCGGTTGCTCAATAGCTATCACCTAAGAGTCTTTACTTGAGACCCTGAAGATTACCAGACATCTAGTCAGCTGGAGAAAGAGGTGATGAATGGGCTCAGTGTGGTTATTTACTATTCTAGACAATGTCCCCTGGTAGGATCAGATTAACCACTTCATAAGCAACATAGTGGACACTGGTTAAAAAAGAAGACAGAAGACATATGTAAACACATGTGTTCCTTGATCACAGGTCATTTTGGCATATACCAGTCAAGCCAGGGGTCTGTGATTTGTGTGTGTGTGCACGTGTATGTGTGTGTGTCTGTATACTTGTATATGATGTGCACATGTATGTATTACTTTGAGAGCATGTGTACTCATGTCTGTACAAACCTGAAGTTGACATCACACATCTATAGTTGATTCTTCCCACCTTATATATGAAGGTAAGTGCTCATGCTGAACCTGGAGCTCATCTTTTAGCCTAGTGGGCTAGCAAGCTTGCTCTGGGAATTCCCTCACTCATCCTCCAGATCCTTGGGATGAAAGGCAGGCCATAGTGCCACACCCACTCACCTGGGGTTCCAGGGATCCAAACTCCTGTTGTCAGGCCATCTCCCGAGCTCTAAGGGTCTGTGCTTTCTTTGTTGCATAGTTTTCACCAGCGGGGGCTTATATTAGAGGACTCTGTCCAGTCTAAGTACAGAGCTCACACCTTCCGCTCTGGGTGGCCATCATCAAGCCTTCTTTTTGGTACAAAAGCAGGATAGGGATGGCCAGTTAGATTTGGGGGTGGGTGCTTATTTCTTTTCTTTATGTTCTTTCCTCCCGTACATCATATCTATTTGTTGGAAGAGATGAAGGTTTAGCAAAGTTTTGTAGCCTATTTCAGTGACCCATGGATTGGCTGATGCTGCTTTGAAATCACGTGTACAACTCCAGCAGTTTACATGGAGGCGGAAGAAATGACTCCTCCTGCTTCTTCTCTTACTGCAACTCTAGCTCTAGAGGGCTGCGGTCAGAGCCCTGGGATCCTGAAATGCAGTGAGGTGGATGGGGAAAAGCAGTTATCATAACAAATCTCACTTGACCAGAAGTCGAATTGTGTTGATGTCATTATGAAATATCTGTTTTAACTAGACATAAAGTTGCAATGATTTTTAAAGCTTTTAGAATTTCATGTGCAAGATGTCTCCTCAGCCTTTAAAAAGGAAGATGTCTGAAACGATATCTAGCCATGTGACTCTCAGAAAAAGAAAGGTTGCTATTTCCCTGGGGCCACAGCCAGCTTATTTAGCTGGTAGTCAATTCCCAGGGTTACAGTGACATCATCAGTGTCCCCAATGCACAAAAAAAAACAGCCTTCACTGGCGTCTTTAGGAAAAGGAATTATACTTTTGTACTCATCTTAAAAACATCCACCAAGGTGCATGCGTGCATGTGTGTGTGTGTGTGTGTGTGTGCCTGCAACTACATCAACCTTTGTACCTGAAGCAGGAAAAAGGTTAGAGATAAAGCAAGTAAGGAGCTTTTATTTCTTTTGATCGATAACAATGATATGATACATGTTATGTCCACATGCCTATCCCTAGGAAAATTTCCAGCAGTTCAATATTCGAATAGACAGTGGCCTTCACATATCTAGTGTAGTTGGTTGTATACAGTTGAGGTTCAACTGAATTCCTCTCTCATCTTTTCCAACAAATAGCTATAAAGGTTGGAAGAAAAAAAGATAAAAGACTTAAGAAAAAAATAGTCCCCTTTCTCGTATCTTATTATGGTTACTCATATGCAGTTGTATTTTCATTACAAAATTTCAGTGCGGTAAAGATAGAAGATATAGGACAGAGAGCTTCCAGAGGGTGATACAGTGAACAAAATTCTGTCTGTCTCTGTCTATTTTCCTCTCTGCAACTCTGTCTCTCTGTCTCTGTCTCTCTGCATCTCTGTCTCTGTCTGTCTCTGCCTGTCTCTGTCTGTGCATGTGTGTGCGTGTGTGTGTGTGTATGTGTGTGTGTGTGTGTGTGTGTGTGTGTGTGTGTGTGTGAGAGAGAGAGAGAGAGAGAGAGAGAGAGAGAGAGAGAGGTTCCAAATCAAACCCTCCTGTCTATGAGGTGTGCACTGTACCATTGAATTACTCTTCTGACCACATGTGATTCTAATTGAGGGAATAGGATGCAGAGCACGATTTGTTCCGTCCCATGTTCTAGCTGTCCATGAGGAGAGTCCGTCCATGTGGAATGGCCTGGATGAAATGTGATATCTGCCCATACTTAAAGGGAGTGACATCTCATGCATCAGTCATTATGTTAACCCACAGCACCCTGTGTGGTAGTCTGTGGTCCTTACTGAGAGCAAGCTAGAACCTGCCTGTGTAGGTAACACACACAGATATGTACAGACACTGCAGGACTGTCTACAGACTTTTGAGAACTTTCAGTTGAATCTCTTGCTGAACTTCAGTGCTGGTGATAAAAGTCCACACAGAAATTGTTGCCTGTTCTTGAAAGGCTTGCTCATTTCCTCCCAATAATTACCATTTTCCTTGATTTCATCTCTGATTTCCCTTGTCTGTCCATCCTTAAATGTTGGAGTATATTGCCTATTGTCACTTCTTTTTCATTCTCATTGGATAATGCATGTGTACACCTGTGTCCTGTAACAGGCAGCACCGCCTACTTTCTAGTCTTTGTGTAGTAAACTGTCTTTTACATGTAACAATCTGTAGTTTCCACAGACACCTAAATTTTATATACCTACAATGGTGTTGGGAATGCAAGTTGGTACTACCATTTTGTAAAAGAGCATGAAATCAAAACTTTCCAAGAGCTGCACATAGAATTACCGTATTATCCAGTAGTCTCAATATTGGTTATATAATCAAAGAAATTATCATATCAGATATTATCTTCATGCCTATATTTTTGACAATACTAACAATGGCCAAGATAGAGAATCCACCAAAATGTTTACTAATACATAAATGAATTGGGAAAAAAATGTGGCACATAGTAACTGATATGTATTCAACCATAAAAAGATGAGATTGTGTCATTTACAAAACATGGATGAAAGTGGAAGATGTCAGGCTAAGTGAAATAAGCCACACAGAGAAAGATGAACACCACGTGCTCTTACTCACTCGTCACAATCTACAAGAAGATGATTAAATTACAATATTATACCCTGTCAATATGTACAAATACAATACATCAAAAATCACTATGTATATAATTCAAGAAAAGCAAACAAAAATGTCTCAACTCGTTTCACATGGAAATCAGAAACATTTGTATAGCCGAGGGCAGAGTAAGCTACAGTAAGTATGGAGTGTCTGTAGCTGACTGGAAACTAACCCATTGCAGTGTCTTAGCATTCATAACACAGAGACCATTAAGGTAATTTTAATATTGAAATGTTACAGATTGGGTAACTAAATTTTCATGGTAATAAATAAGTGAACTTTGATTTAAAAAAAAATAGTTTCACGGGTCAAATACAAAACTTACTTGCTTCTCCTCTCCTTCCACTCCTTAACAAGAGTCTAGCATGTACTTCAATCTGTCTGCATTGCCTATCTCTGTGAAGGCGGGAGTCCTGGACTCTTCTGTCTCTGTCATTCACCACCTACTTGGCCCAAATTGCTTTCATCCCTCCTACTATTTCTAGATTATGTAATAGAAGGTGTAACAGGGCACCGGTTACTATGTTTGACTTTCCACCCCCTTATTCTGACTGAAGAACATCATTCATTTCCCGCTATGTCGGGACATAGACAAACACTTTACGTCCTTGGGAATCAGGCCATTTCTTTTGGAGACAACTATTCAGTTCACTAGTCTCACTGCTGCCTTCACTATCTCTGTGATTTCAGCAGGATCTGTCTTTTCTTAGCACTGGTCTCGCTGTCTTTCTGAAGTAGCACGAAGTAAGCTCCCAGGATATTCTCATTATGTTTGTATTCTAGCCTTGAATATTCAGCTTGTCTACAGACAGTAGACTGATGTAGCTGGAGGAACATTAGACAGGCTGTTCCCGGTGGGAGGAACCACAGTGTTCAGCTCATGAATAGGGTGCCATGAATGAGTGTGACGCTTCCCACTCACCCGCTTAGCCGTAGGGTCTCTCAAATGCTCCTAAATGAGGCTACCTTATTTGTACCTTACTTTTGAAGCATTCTTTATATTGAAAAAAATAGGTTTTATTTTATAGACTACTGTGAACCTTTAATAGGGAAGGAAAAGGAAACCTCAGAGAGATAGATGGCCATGTGAGTTTGCTTGTTCAAAGCCAAGCCTTGCTCTTCTCATTGTAGAGCTTTAGGGATGCAGGTCTCCTGCAGAATGATGCTTAGTGTTGAAAGCAATTTTGAGATGCTTAGCATCGAACCTAGGGATATACTCATGCTAACAAACAACCTCCGCCTGAGTTGCACCCCAGCCCTGTAAAGTATTTGCACACATATAATTTTATTGGATATTTTATTTTGCTTCAAGTCGTTTTTTTTTTTTTTAATGTATGCTATTACTATTTTCTTAACTGGTGGCTACTATTAGTCATTCACTGCTACCTTGTAAAGTGAGAAATGTTTTGAAATAAAAGCCATAACACTCATGCTAATGAATGATTACCACATGTGAGCATCTGTATTAAGTGCTGTGTGTTTGAATGGCTGCATTGACCCAATGAAGTAGACATTCCTATGCAGGGTACCTTGAATGTGATGGTACATTCTTGCTTGCTTGAAGTTTGCAGGCACTCCTATAGGGTGTACAGTATTGGTTATTAGGATGTTCTGATGGAAATGTTTGATTCAGGGTCTAAGAATAAAGAAGATGGTGTATAAATATGGCCTGGACACAATTTAGATGTTTGATTATAACTTGAAACAGAATTAAGGTAAGGCGTTTTTCAGATTTGGTGATGGTGGCGGTTAAGTCAGGTAGTAGTTGATATAAGAGAGTATCTTTTCATTTTTCACTAAACCTGAGAGATCTTTGGCTTTTAGGGACTACTGTGCATTTTTCTATGCTTAAGAATCAAGAAAGATAGTTCCTATTGATGTATTATATCAATTAAAGCCCGGACAATATCTCTTTTATGCAAAAAGGCAACTAACAATGTCATGGTGATCTTCTAATTGTCATGACAGTGAATAAACTGGCTCATGCAGGCTTACCCAAATTGTCATTTGCATGGTTATTGTGTTATAAGAATAGTGTGGCTTTTAAAACCCTGCTAGAGACAGTTTGACTCTGCTTGGCTGGCATTCAGGACAATAATGGCTTTTACTAGACAGTACTAAAGCCCTGGCATAAAGGTAGAGAATTAAATCAAGCTACAGCTGTAGAACAGATCATTTCTATGCAGTAGGGAGCCAATGGGGAGCCTGGTTATGTGTTAGTACAACGAGCCCATCACCGAAGTGCTCAGAGGGGTCTGTAAAAAGTAGCTTGCAGTAGTATTTATGTAATCAGCAGAACTAACAGAAACTCATAACTGTGATCCTGGTGTTAGTCCATTAAGTCCAAAGGAGAGCTTAAAGATACATGGAGATTAAGTGTTTTCTGATCTCAGTTACTTCAGCTCACATAACGTTCTCAGTGCAGTTTTGGCAGGCAGTTCTCAGGGCTAAATAATGTATTGATGGTTTATGCAGCTAATGAAAAGGAGAACACATTTCTCAGTGCCACCAGAGGTGCCGAACTCTTGGTATGTTCGTATTTGTCCCTCTCAGGCATCTGTGAGGATCCCCAGCCTCACACGAAGACAATGCTGTGCTTGTGGCGTGGCTTGTGGGATGAAGGATCGCAGCCCAAGTCTTTATATAAACCCAATGTTAGAATCCAGACATCCTGATTCTTGAGAACTGATCATGAGTGGTTTTGAGTACAGAAAATGCCAAGAGCATCATATGAGTGATCACTTTGTATATGAGTGACCAAAAGCCTAAATAGTGGCAGATTCTACATAATAGTTGTTTCTTTTTGGATAAAATCAATGCAAAGGAGCTAAGCAATTAGGGTTCTGGAAGTGCTTGGCTCAGGGTCCTCCCTAGTCATCTCAAGATTGACATAGATGGTCCCAAAACAGACTGATTTAAATGATCCTGTCAGGGACCCAAGTTCCCATTTTTCTGGTATCAGTCCTTTGTTAGACATCTACTTTATGGCCCATTATGGCTACTAGAGCTCACTAGAGTTCAGTCATTACATCATAGCTACATTCTGGCATGTTGTAAGGAGGAAGCTATAAAAAGGATAATTTTTTTTCCTTATGAGGAAATTTGTTGGACGTTACTTGCCTTTTCATCAGAAACTTGGTCCTTTGATCAATGCAGCAGAGGGCATGCACAGAATTCCCCTTTCAACTGGATTCTTTCATGATAAATCCAGTTCTCAGTACCATGGAAGAAGAGATAGATTGGGAGGTGGACCAGTCCCTGGGTCCTACATACTCATATCTAAAATCAGAGCTGCAAAGACTTTGATAAAAGGTGGCATCTCGATGTTGAAGGAATCACCTTGGTAATTCCTTGGTGATTGGTGGAAGTCCTACTTTGGTGGACAGCCTTCATTATTGGGAGTCTCTTTGGTAGTTGATAAAAATCAGACATTAAAACATCGATCCCCTCTGAGCTGCCCAATGTTTCTTATGAAGGCAAGCAGGAAAGAAACGGAAATGATTAGATGCCAGCTCCCTGACTTTTATAGCTGCACATTCAGCTGCCTACCCACAAAGCACTTCCCCAGGAAGTTGCAGCCAAGAATTTGCTTGGCCAGGCTTGTCCAGTTTTCATTCAGTTCAATGACCATCTCCAGGAAAAAAAAAAATCTGAAAAGAGGAATTTCACTGAAGGACTTAGGGAGTATGAGCAGAAAAGAAGTGACTTAAAGCTAAATGTGCCTGAGTGGAATTTCAGGATTTTCCATCCTCTCTGTATGCATCTGTGTTCGTGTCTTTAAGCTCATGACAACATGTGAATATGCATTCAAGGTCAAGGTGATCATTTCAGAGTCAAGGACTCTGTTTTCTTGTTTTACTGACTTCGGATGGAAACAGCAGAAAATTCTTTTAAAATACCCTTCCTAGACTCAGGACGACAACAATGTGTTCAACCCCTTTGAGGTATCAAGGTATATTTCATGTGTATGGGAAGATTTCAATCTGATACCTTCAAAACTGCTTCCTAGGCACCTCAGACACAAGCCAGTGAGAGCTTGCAGGACCCCATGCTTGTCAAGGCACTTTGGTCTAATTTTTCCTCGCTGATGGTGTTCTTTATCTTTTCAAGAGGTTCCAGTATGGCACCCTTGAGCCCACTAAAGGTGGGAGAATGGGAAAGGGAACCTACCTGGGCTCTGGAATTGCTTTTCTCAATGTCTACCACAACCATGTCTAGAAAGGCTTGGCTGGTCCAAGGATAGGTTTAGGCCCTTCTGTGTGTGTATGATTCCTTCTTTAGGTCAGGGCAAGTTGTGATTCTTACCTTCAGTTCTGGGAGTTAGCTGAAATTTGGAGCCAAGGGGTGAATTCTTCTTTTATACCTAGTCCTGTGTGATATTCATTTTATAACTTAGATAATTTTATATATCTAGGGTTTCTTTCTTTTTGTTTACCTCTGTTGGTGGTCTGTCTGCTTTATCCTGTGGTTATTAGAATCCTTTATGTGCTTACCTGCATTCCCTTAAATATCTAGTGTCTAGAAAAGGAGCCCAGACAAGATTAGATCCAGTCAGAGTTCCCTGTCTAATCAGCAGAATCTGCTAGATGGCTTTCTAGACATCAACACAGCCTGACAAATTGTTTGTAAAAATCATGCAACAACATATGTACTTTTCTTTTCACCTCATTATGTTTTATGTTTTCAGCAGTAAAATGGGGGATTATGAAACTATGACTTATGGTATGGTTTAAAAAATAAACAAACAATTAAAGGTAGGAGGTAATTTGCCACTTGTGTTTTGCTTAATACATTCCAGAAAGAATCTGGAATTACCTACATTTTATTTTTTGCCTACAACATGTCCTCCATTTATAAAGGTTGTCTTGGATCTCTTCACCAGTGGATCCAAAACCAAGAAAAACAGCAGGTGAACTGATTGAAGACAGTATATGCTCTTAAGCATCTTAAATGATTATTTCAAACACTTTCATCTTTTGGGCCATTTGTTCCTTTGTCAGGTAGAGACAGTGAGGAAGAGAGCTGTTTGGTCCAATGTTGAAATCATTCAACATATCACAGGATCTGACTGGCCAATGTCTTCTAAATTGTCTCCTCATAAGCTTCAGGAAATCCTGTTGTCAGTTAAAAATGGCACTGTAGCTAAAATGTTTGACCATTCAGCGTTCAAAATGATGGAATGAAATGGTTTGCTCAACTCACAGAATAATTGAGATGTTTCTCCTCATTATTTTTCCCATGGTATACAAGAACATGCTCAGGTAGCTCCTGATGTCAGGAATGTGTGGTAGTGGTTTGTTTTTATCTCAGAGTGTGGGAAGCAGAGAGATACAAGGAATACTTACACTCATCTGGCTTTTTCTTATTCTTCCTTTTGTGTTTAGCGTAGGTCCCCAGGCTATAGGATGCTGCCACCCACATTCAGAGCTACCACCTAATCCTTTCTGGAAATACTGGAAAAAATATGTCTCTTAGGTAATTCTCAGTTCAATTAGTTTGATGATGAAAAGTAACAGAGAAAGAATAAGAGACACAGAGATAAATAGGTGTGCATACATGCTTGTATGTATATATGTAGGCAGGTAGTAGATAGATAGATAGATAGATAGATAGATAGATAGATAGATGTTGTCAGTCTTCTAGGATTGGGAAACTTTTTGAGTTACTTATGGTGCTAAGTGTGCTGTGTACCTCTGCACAGTTTGCATATATTTTTAAGTGGGTTACCATCATCAGCTAATGCTTACTGAACTGTCAGCAAATATTTATGGAATGCCTGCTGTGCTTAAGAACACTTATGAAGCTCAGAGCTCTGAGCTCTGAGTGGTAAGGATTTTGAAAAGATAGAATTCTATGCTTTAAGGGAAATATTTCAAAGGAATTATGAATTAATTTGAAAACTCAGGGGCCTTCTTAGAGAAGCAGCATACATCTTAGATACAGCATATAAAACCAGAAGATTAAACCACATGGGTAATCATTTTCTTTCTCGTTACTCAACAAATGCAGATTGTGAAATGGCCAGAGACTCATGGTGGCCACGCCCTACCTGACATCACAGAGGACCAAGTGGACAGTCCTCTAGCATAAGGAAGTGCATTGCCTGCATGGCTTCTCTGGGCTTTTGTGTTTTCTGATAAAGCTGGTAATCTTTCTCCCATGTCAGCAGGTGCTCCTACTTTCTTGAACACCTTCCAGAAATGAAGGAAAAGCAGACACAGACTCACTCCTGAGGTAGTAATTCTTTCAAGGACCAAGATAGCAAGCTGTCAACATAATGCTTTGAAACAATTAGAAGCAAATTTAAAGACTTAGTTACTGTTGTGTAATGCCTGACAAAAACTTGTAGTTTGGGTTTATAATCCATCTTGGCGGTGGTAAAATAGCAGAGGGAGCATCAGCGGCTGGTTGTGCTGTGTCTGCAGCCAAAACACAGAGAGAGCTGGGTGCTGCTACTCGGTTGTCTGTCTCCTTTCTCCCTCTGCATTCGTTCTGGGGTGCTAGTCCACAGAGTGTCCTCAACCCTGTTCACAGTGGATTCCCTTAGCTAATCATTTCTGGACACATCCTTAGAAATACACTCGGAGGTACATCTACTAGGTGATTCGAAATCCAGTCAAGTTGACAGTGAGAATTAACTATCCCTGATAGTGACCACAGGAATGCCACACCCTTTAAAATGTTCCTCTGTGGATAGATGCTTTATATGGGAGAAAGCACAGGCTCTGGGCTCATCCCCACAAATGACCAGATGAGTGACTTACCATCTTTAGAGTCACCACAATAATGAGGATGGCTAGCCTCAGCTCAGCATCCCTGCTTGCCGCTCAGTATCCATCAAAGCCGTGCTGACTTGGAAGGTCTTAATCTCTAGTTCGCAACAGGAAAGCAGGCTAGGAGTGAGCAGGCAGTGTCCCCTGTCACATGAGCAGGGAGCAGGTCTGGACTCACAACCCAGCCGTCTTGGCCCCTGGGCTTCCCTGGCTCCTTCAGAAGATCAGCAGGGCTGGCTTCCGGATGTTGGCAAGCAGGCTCATAGAAGCACCGAGGTGAGTCACTGTTTCTCTGACTGCTTTAATTTTCCACCTCTAGCCAAAGACCTAGGCTCACCTTGAGTACAACAACAACAACAACAAAATAATAATTCAGTAAGACACAACTTAATTTATTTCCAACTGCGCAGTTCCCCCCCCCCCAAACACCCTTGCTTACCTTATACACATGCACACAAATAGAAATGTGTAAATCATTTGCCCTATAAAGAAAACAAGGCAGGATCTCAGAGTATATGAGATATGTCCATGTAGGACCCATGTCAGGGTAGGACACAGGTACAGATGACCTAGAGGGAACTCAGTAGAATGGTGGTGTAGGCGTTCAGAAGGCTGGGGTCTAATCAACAAAACCACCACAACCATGCGAGAGAAGTTGCTCTTCAGGGTAATGAAGTCCATTGGAAGCCCTGAAGCCGCAGCTCAGTAATAAGTAAATATTAGTTTGTGAAGACCCACGTACAGATGATCTGGTGTGTGTGTGTGTGTGTGTGTGTGTGTGTGTGTGTGTGAGAGAGAGAGAGAGAGAGAGAGAGAGAGAGAGACAGAGAGAGAGACAGAGAGAGAGAGACAGAGAGAGAGAGAACACTTTAATTCTTTTATATTTTTGGTTGTGAGCCTAGCCTTTAACGGCTGAGCCATCTCTCCAGCCTGAACTTTAATCTTTTAAAAAACTACCTGGACTATTTAAATGCACGTTAAAATTCCTCTCCATCATGGGCTCACTGATGTGTCAGTGGGACAGGTGTCTCAGTGACATGTCAGATGCCAAACAACCTCTTTGGACATTTACTGTGGTGACTTTTCACGCACATATGCAAATAATTTCCTCACCCAGATCTTCACTGAGGAAATTATTAGACGAGACACCACAAAGCACTGAGATTGTTATCACTTCAGTAAGATAACTTTCTAAGAATGACTTGAGTTTCTTTAGTATGATTTAATTTCACCCGAAAGTCATTTAAATCATCCCACTTTTGATATCCCCAGTCTTGATGTTAATGTGTCCTGTTGGAGCCAACCTGGGTTTAGATTTATATGGAAAGCTGTAGGAAACCCCTTGCTGATGTTGGTATGGAAAGATATGAGACACATTAATCCAGAGGCCTTCTCAGATAGTAGGAAAATATACCGTTTGTTCCTAAATTACCACATGTGGAGTTGACACATCCCAAAACCAGTCTATAGATGAATGCATCCTGGGCAGGTCTCTCTGGGAGGAGGAGCTGTCCATATAGTAGCCTGGGTTTCTTTGTCAAACTGTGTCAACACTTTTCATTTGCTCTGCACTGGTTAATTACAAGTTAGCTCATCATCCAACTATGTGCACATTTACATTTTAAACATATCAATATTGATATTTTATGCATTATAAGAGTGATATTTTCAATCGCAAGTTGCTCAGCTAGCCTCCCGCCCCCCTGCCCCGTCCATATTAACATAGGGATGATACCACAGAAAGAGTGCTCATATATTTACAGTGCATTCACCTTTTATTCTCAGCAACATGTAATACAGCCCTTTTAGCTAAAGAGCTAAAAGTATCACTATGGCTCAGAAAAGGGATACATTCTAAATATACCATGCAAACCTATTTCCTGGGTGTTATGAGTCAATGATCTCAGTGTCTTGGTGCAGATACAAGCTGAGCTGAAAATCAATCCGGCTGGAATCGCATCTTTAGCATAGATGTTACCAGCAGGTCTTTTCTATGACAAGATAAAGAATAGATACAATGCAGAAGAAAACTTGTGCAGCGTCCCCTGGGTCGCAGGGACTGTTGGTGGGGAGGCAGCACCCTACTCTATGACCATGATCACAAGGTCGTCCGAGAAACAGTAGCTCTAGGTTCTTTTAGGGAGTTACCCTGGAGATGGGCTTCAGCAAACCAAGCTGAGAAAGTCAGGAAAGCAGGTGAGGTGCTGAGGGAAGTACACCTATCTAGATGACTCCAGAGAGAAGTGACTGGAAGCCTGCCATCAACTGGAGAGTTAAGGAGGAGCTGGATCAGAATAGGAAAATTCAGGGCTCCTGGAATGTGGCATCTGTGGAGAAGTGGATCTCTAGTCTATAAAAGAAAGATATGATTAAAGAATTTAAAATGTTGACTTCTGACTAAGGGAAAAACAACTAGACTGTGGGTTTAAAAATCTATATTTATGTGTGTTATTAAAATTAACAATTTTTTTTATAATTTTGAGGACAACTTGGTTATTTAATTTTACTTATGTACACCATTTAATTTTTGTGGTTTTGGGTTTAGAGACGGCATCCCCTGTGTAGCTCAGGCTGGACTTTAAACTCACAGTCCTCGCGATTCATCTTCTTGAATACTGGGGTTATCAACCATGCCTGGAATAGGAATTAAATTCATTTTATTTTGCCATTCTTTATTGGGAGAAGTGAAATAGAACCCTGCTAGGTAGTCCTTGCGGGCCTGGAATTCACTGTGTAGCCCAGGCTACCCTCAAACTTGCAAGGGTCCTCTTGTGTTAGCCTCTCACGTACTGGAATTACAAGTGTGTGCTACCATGCCCAGCTAGTATTACTTTGAAATAAAATACTACTTTGTATTGCAAACCTTTATATGTGCATAATAATGTATATCTCACTGATTTAAGCAAAATAATAATAATAAACCACTGAGAAGATGAAGGTGTTTTAAGAATATGAATTTTCAGCTACTGTATGAAATTAATAGACGAAGTAATATCCATTTGAATGGAGTATTTCGAGATTTGGAGTCATGCCAGAACAGTTTCATAAAAGATAGCAGAAGGTGGGGATGAGCGTAGTGGGGCTGGCACACAGGTTCTCTGGGATAAAGCTTTCAGCTGGCCTGCTTCACTTTCAGAGAACACCCTGTTTAATAATTTAGTAGAATAGAATATTGGAACAACACTCCAAATTTAAAAGAAAAAAAAAGTGGGATGAACTGAACTAGTAAAGCTGGCAAAGGGAATTTTTGCCCATCTCACTAAGAATGTCTGGCTTTGGCTTTTTTTCATTGATGCTGTCGGGACCACTCAGGTGCAATTGCACAAGTGTCAATCAGGGACACGAAGGGGTTGGTTGTGAGTCTCCTCTTGACCTGTTACTAGCTATGCGACCGTAGGCTGTGGCAACACACCTACTGTGTGCAAGGAGCTAGCGGGATTGATTCTCTTTATCTGACTCTCAGGAAGAGGGTGGCACCTCTCTGGCTGATAGCTACTATTGGATGATGGCTAAGTAACTTTAACAAATTTTACTCCTCTGTGTAGATTTGATGACCTTAGTCTTGTTGGAACAAAAAGAGTCTGCAGGTCTTTGATAAACATTCATATGAGTTGTACATCAGATGTGTAAGTTGTTTTCCCGATATTTTGTCGAAATGGGAGGAAATCTTTCTGTTGTCTGTTACAGAAAGTAGAACTTGTGAAGTGTTTTATACTTGATGAGAGTTTTACTAATGGGAATTTACACGATTCTTGTCCCGCTGGGGATTGGAGATAGGATACAGGAACCAATAAAGTGATTTCATTGGCCCAACTGTACAGCTAAAATTTGTAAAGACTAGCATTCTTCTACCAAAGGAAGTAATAGACAACACCTATACTACTTAGGTATGGCACGCATTAATCCACATCACTATCATCCATGACTCCCCAAAGTCTAATTGATACTGTAGTTGTCAGTTCTTTTGTTTTTCTGTAGTTATGCTTGTAAGGGTTCCACAGTGAATCAGAGAGAACCTCTGGCCTCAGCATTCGGTTAACCTGGTCCATACCCAGCCTTGCTGTGTGCTTGTATCTAATTAAAGACACCAGTGTTGCTTGATTAACATGGACTGTGCTTCCCTTCAGCTCACCTGATGTCAAAGGCTGGGGGCTCACCTAACACATGCATTTCTTGGTGATTTTTCTCACACTGGGGAACACCAGGCTCTACTACTACAGGACTACCCTGGGGCCATTTGAGACCCAAGAATCACTAACAAAAAGCACAGCACTGTGAAAAATGTGGCGCTGAATAGAGCGTGAAAGGGAGGCTTGTTTACAGTTCAGGAGCTGAGGCAGCAAGGCAGGGCACGGCCTGGTTTGACCTCCGCTGGGAATGTGGAGTTTAGACACTGCTCTGTGCGTGACCCAAAGGGCTTTGGTGGGATCGATTTGGGAGGTGATGACTATATTTTAGTGGGTTTGCTTATGGAGGTATAGAATCTACAAATGGTGAAGATTTAGCTGTAATCACAAATAAATCGAAATTTGAGTCATATACTGAATAACCTCTTTAACTTCCATGAAAATAATAGATGCTAGGATTGATTCCTAGGTTCTGTGTATATTTGGGTAAACTGTGTTATCTTTCCAAACAAGTCCCCGCTTAGATCTCTGGTACTTACTGTGCCCTGCATGTGCAGCAAGTTCTGCTTCTTATTGTCACCATTCAAGGATTCCATCTTTTCGCCAGGCGTGGTGGCGCACGCCTTTAATCCCAGCACTCGGGAGGCAGAGGCATGCGGATTTCTGAGTTCCAGGCCAGCCTGGTCTACAAAGTGAGTTCCAGGACAGCCAGGGCTAGACAGAGAAACCCTGTCTCGAACCCCCCCCCCCCCAAAAAAAAAGGATTCCATCTTTTCTTCTGCATCCTCTGTGTTTCCCATAATCCCTTGAATCTTTGTCAACCAACCTATGTGAAGTCTTAGAGATGTGGTTTCACTCACCCCCTTCCCATCCACGTTTCTTTTTCAGTGCTCTGCAAGGAAGGCTGCGTAATGTTCTATCCTTTCCTGCCGAAGCAGAAAAAAAGGAGCTTGGTGACCACACCCACACTGCCTTTCTTTTAGGATCCAATCTTATTCCATGTTGTTCTGTATTCCATGTGTCACATTGCTGTTTCCCAGTAAGAGGTGTTGGGAATGGTCACGTTCTAGCTGTTGAGATTGAGTGGGACAAAATGGAGGAAACTGAGGGTTTGTTTTCTGTGCAGGAAAAGTTTGCTCGTCTGTAAGAAGAAACTCGCTAATGATTTTCTTATTCTTAGCTGGTTTATCAGCAACGTCTTTCAAAAACTGAAGAAAAAAAAAAGAGTTTGTCAAATGAAATGCTTTGATTTAAAATTAAAATGGTGACAGAAAGCCATTTTCTTCCCTCTGTAAATTTTCTGTAGGTAGGTTCTTGCCTCTTGTAATTCAAGGCAAGCATAATAAGGAATATGATTGCATGGATTTTGCTATTACTTTTGAGGTAATTGCCAGATCGGCATACACAGTAATTTGTAGGGGAGAGGTGATCAGATGTGAACATTTCCACTCAGTCATCTCCCTGGAATTCAGACACATCACTGCTTCTGACTTTAGAATTAGGAGCAATAATTGCAGTCCTAGAGTGAGCCCGGAATCTGAAATAGGCTATTTCCTGAGTGACGGGTACTGCTGTGGGCTTACTGTGGGAGGCAGAGCTGAGCAGAGTCCTATTCCACTCTGTACCCTGGAGTAGTGGCATCAGAAGTAGTAGCTATTGTCCTAGTGATGGTAGTAGTAGGTGTCCTCATTGTCTCCCTAGCAACCGCAACACTGACTTAGTTGTTATTTTGAAATTCAGCAGCAGACATGCAGATGGGATGGGGTTGGGAGAGGCCCAGCTTCAGGATTCCATATGTGGGGACAGAATGAAGGCATTTATCACTTGTGACCTCACTTCAGGTTTAGTTTCCCTTCACCTTCAGTGAAAGGGGACACATTCTTTTCATGAGCTCTGAGGAAACAACAATGGCCTTTCTCTGGAGAATTAAAAAGCTCCTGTGAGTTGAAGGCAAACAAAACCCAAGGCTGGGTACCTAGCGCCCTGCAGGAGCCACCTTCTTAAAGAAAGATGCGTTCCCAGATTCCTGGGACATTTGATGAGGCATGATTTTTGAGAAGCTCTTTTCTTATATTGGTGCAACACCACCACCACCACCACCACCAACAACAACTACAACAACAATAATAAATGGGTGATGATAATGGTAAAATTATATGATGCTAACTATTTAGAAGGCCAAAAACGCTTAACCAGGTACACATATGTTCCTAATGCTACTGTAGTGTTATACATTTGATACTTGTAATTTCCTATCTTCCATTATGAATGTGTGTATAATTAAATTGCTTCTTGCTCTTTCCCCACAGTACAACCCTCTAGTCTTGAATTGAAAAGATGTAGAGTTAGTCTTGTGTCCCACAAATATTCTGCGTGATCTTTTCTGAGATTTTGGAATGCTGCTGTCATATAAAGTACTCTGTTCCCTTGTGGCCCTTTTGTGAGTTAATGTGCATTCTATTGGCAATCTCTGTTTTACAGGGTTGTAACATGCAATCCTAGCGGATTTCCCAGAAAAATGCTCTAAAAAAAAATCAATCACACTGATTTTTTTTTTTCTGGACAATTTCAAAGACTCCTGTCCAGCAAAGTTTTCACACTGTAGCCCGGAGGTTGTTATTGTTGTAGACATAATTTGTTTGATATCATTCAGCATCCCTAAGGTGCGGGAAGCCCCTGAGACTTAGAATTTGCATTTGTTGAAGGTCTGGTTTGTAACTTATCCTGGTTTCTTCAAGATTTGGCCTTGTTTCTTTAAAGCTTGGGCCTGGGGGCTATGTTAATATATGTGATTGGTAAACCATCCCTCTGTTTGCCATTGACAGAATAGACAATGTAACCTCAAGCTCAGTGTGTCCTGGTGGTGGAAAGAGTTTAGAGTTACTTTCATTTTCCTTTCTGTGCTGTAGATCATCCCTAGTACCTTACAACATGGTTGGAAGCTCTCTCTCTCTCTCTCTCTCTCTCTCTCTCTCTCTCTCTCTCACACACACACACACACACACACACACACACACACACACACGAGTGTGTTGCTCTTGACCTTCCGGCACCATACACATATCATTTTCTTGTCCATTCTTCTCTCTCCTTCAGAGGCTGGGGAACTTGTTACCTTCACTTCTAAAAACCCTATAAAGACAAAGTGTGTAACTCAGTGATAGAGTGTGTTTAGAATACACAAAGCCCATAATTTAGCCACTATCAGGAAAACAAGACACCACCAGCAAAGAAAGAATCAACCCCTCCAAAGAAAAACTCACAGAACCTTTAGTGCCCAAGATAGGATCCATGTTAATACATCTATTATGAGTTGAGGGCATATCTTGGGCTTATCAAGGCATCTTTCCTTTTACTAAAGCAGGAAGCCATTTAGAATTGTATCGTAAGAACAAAATGAGTAGCCATATCCCCAAAGTAAGACAATTTATTTGTGCGTATAAATTGTTCATGAGCTTTTGTGGTCACTCTTGCCTCATTGTTTTTAACAATGGTTTCGGTACATCTAGTTCATGTGTGATTGGAAGCCATTTCCAATCTGTGAAGTAGAGTATAGAATGAGACAGAAGAAGATGATAAAATATTGTTTTAATAATCCCTTTCCTCGGTTGTCAGCAGCTTTGGGGATTCACAAATAGCCTGTGGTTTATAAATATTAAATAAGGGATTCATTACTGGAAAGTGTCACCACAACTAGCCAAATCCAGAACCAAAGCGATTTAAGCCAACATGATGCCTTTGTGATGAGAAATTTAGAGCTGAGGAATAGTTTCTTCTCTCTTTAGATGTTTCAGAATGTGTGGGAAATACCCTGTTATTATAAGAAAATAGTCTGGAGTCTCTGTTAAGAATGCTCTGTTAATAACCTCTAAACAGAACTCTACCATATTTTCATGGTCAATAAGGTAATGGAGAGTGTCAGATTTTAACTCCCTGCTCTTTGATTGAGTCAAGACCATGAAACAAAGTAAAATGCAACAAAGATATTTAAGCACAGAGAGAAACAGTTGTCACACTATGTATACTGCTCTATAGGAAACCAATTGAAACACCATTAGTCTATCTACTGAGGCTTTCTTATACTTCTGTGCAAGCAATGTTTTCTGGCTTGGTAGCCTGGGTTATGGATTTTCCCCTTGAAAGCTTAGTTCTTTTGAGTTTAGATCAATGACATATCTTAAGTTTCATCTCATCTTGAGATGAGGCTGAAGGAATGAGCCCAGTTGGGAACCTAAGAAGGATCTGTGTTCTAAGATCTCTTACTGATGGTCAGGGACCTCTCTACACCTCAACAGCACTTCAGGCATCATCTTTTGTCTGGAGACAGACATTTGTAACTATGGTAGCAAGACAAGAGATAGCAGACTATGTACTATATCCTACTATACTATAATTTATACCTGACTATAGTATAAATGTAATATTTTTATTTTTGTAATGTTTTTATATATTCTCCGAATCTTTTATGGACATACACATTGCATTTTGATTATCTTCATCTTCCCCTGCTCCCAAATCTTCCTGGACCCTTCCTCCACAACACACATCCCTTCCAACTTCACATCTTTTTATTTTAACCCACTGAGTTCAATTCGTGATAACATATGCACGTGGGTATGTAGCTATTCACTGAAGAATAAATAACCCCTCAGGAGTCACACACCTGAAGAAAAACTCTCTTTTCCTTAGGAGCCGTCATCTGTCAAGTGGCTACGCAGGATGAGACCTCCTGTGCCCCTCCCCATCCACGCTGGACTGCAAAATGGCTCAGTTGTGTAGACATAACCACAGCTGCTTTGAGTTCATGAATGTAGCCATCCTGCCATGTCTGGAACACACTGGTGGCCTCTGAGCGTCCCATGTCACTTATTTACTATGTTTCGAGCAATTGTGAGTTTCTGTAGTAGCTGTCACCAGCTATAAAAAGAACTTTTTCTGATTAGGACTGAGAGTCACACTGATCTATGGTGTGAGGAAAAGAATTCAGATGGCAATTTTATACTATGTCCTTTTATCAAGTAATACTAGTGGTAGAATTTTGTCCTCATCGACCATGCAGTTTGGGCCAGGTTTACAGTATCAGGCATGAGAGTCCACCTTTGAGTTGACCTTAAGTCCAATTATAAAGCACGCATATGGTTACTGTGATGACATTCATGCACCTATTACACTAACAGGTATGCCATATTGGTCATCATTGCAGCTTGTAGAGTTCACAGTTACAGAAGACTACTAGCTCCTTCTCCTGCCCAGACTCCAGCAGCCCATATAGTACCTTCTATTACCAGCAAAGCTAGCCACCAGGGAGGAAGCTTCCAATTTAACTACCAATTTGATGTCTGTAAATCTTGTTACAAAAGTATGCAGTGCCTTCGTCGATTGGGTCTTACTAAAAAGTTTTGATAGTCAACCAAGAGCAATAGCAATAGACTGTATTGTTCTGAGGGTCTCTGGGGACTCTCTGGCCAACAATTCAAGTGGAGGTACCACACACCTGGAGCTGGGATTTTTGTTTGATAACTTATGGATTCTGGTAGGAATATTATCAGTCACATGTAGGGTGTCTCTGTTCACACTATTTTTGTTATGTTTTAATGAGCTTAAATGAAACAGTAGGTTCCCACACAGTTTTTTCACACCTCCTTATTGTTATGCATTATCTCATCCTCTCCCCCTCTCTCCCTCATCCCCCTCACTATTTAACACCCCCCCCATTATTCCCCTACCCCTTTCATACCACCCGGGCCTTATTTCTATTGTTGTTTTAAAAGAATATGGCATTAAAAGTATTACTTTAGACAGACATGGTGGCTCAGGTCTGTAATCCTATCACTTGGGAACTGGAGCAGGGAGATGAGGTCATAGGGAATTAGAGGCCAGCCTGTGCTACACACTCCTACAAATATAAGCCTCATCCCAGCACTGCAGCTGAGCCCAGTAAACTCACTGGCTCGCTAAGCCAGACTTAGAGGGATTCATTTTGTTGGCTTGTCAACAGTGTCCTGACTGTGGCTTTTGGGCTTCTCAGATGCATCACTGACATACATAAAGTGTTTCTGATTCAGAGTATTCCCACAGAAATGAGCTTATTGAGTTCTCATCCTAATTTCTTGGAAAAAAAAAAAAGCTCAGCTTGCTTTAAGGATGAGGCAATTAAAAGGCAAAACAGATGCATGAATTGCTCAAAGTGACACCCAGAAAGAACCAAGAGCCCTGGCCTGGGAATTCTCATTGCTTTGATCTTATCTGACACTCGGCTGCCTGGGATATGGTCTTTGCCTAGTCTCAGGCTCAAATTGCCCAAACAGTAATAAAATACCAATCAAAATCAAACAATATCAGTTACATACTTGTTCTGATAAAGGAACCTCTTGTCCACAGGGACCCTGAACTTGTTGTTTCTGGGACCCTTGTCCAGTCCAGTGTCTGTTACATGGAAGGAATGTATTCCAAGACTCTCTGGACCTGGGTTGACTTGTTAAGAGTGGAGTATTTTTCTCCTGCACCCAGACCATCTTTGATTCCTTTCTATTCGATCAACACACCAAAGCAGACTCTAAACTTTTCAGTTATCTTTGACTGCTTTCAAAGAGTCCTCTTTATGTCCCCGTCTTCCAGCATTCCCAGAGTTTCTACACCACACTCGGTTAGTTGCTCTGACTTGCCCTCATATGTGTCTCTCTTGTCCCTGTTTCGGTCCCACAGCCTTCCAGACTCTGGCTCCACTAATGCAGGACAAGTCTCCCCCAAATACAGCTCTCCTCCCAAGACTCAGCCTTCTTGGAGTGTGGGGGTTTGAGAGCTTGTCTGAGCCAGGCCACCTCCAAGAAAAGAAACCATTCTAAAGCATAGTCCCAGAGGATGACTGGCTCACCAGCGGGTGTGGGCACCACCCACAACTCTGCTTTCCTGAGTCCCAGCCAAGGATCTTGGCTTTGTCCCACTCTACATCTTGTTATTCCCACCATCTGCAGCCCTCATGGATTCTCCCCAGCATGCCCACGGCAGCCCAGGTCTCTTTGTCTGGTGTGGAGACACTCGGTGACCCAGTTCCAACATGCTGTTCAAATGATCTCTGCCTAATCCCTAAATCAGTGTTCCAGCCAAGATGTGCGACTCACCATTCCTTCAACAAGCCCACCGCTTTCTCACTTTCCTGTCTCTTTGCCCTTTTAAGGCAGTGTTCTCTACACAGAGTCTCTCCCATCACCCTCTCTCTGCCTCATGCTCTCCTTGCCACAAGAAGAACCCCTGGGTCTGTCTTCTCTGCTTGAAGCTGAAAGGATGTTCTCAGCCCTGGGAGTTCACAGAACTTTGCCTCCCTGCCCCGGATTTATCCTACTTTGTTTTTACATTGTGATAACTTTATGACCATTTTCTTTGCTTACTACAGCCTAGGCTAGAATTGTGTCTTATTTATTCTGTATGTCTCTTTATCAGGCTTAGCAGACTGGCCTTGATTAGAATGAGCAACTGCTTTGGTGACCAAATATTTGGAAACACCATGCTGAAGAAATCTCTTGCCAGCATTGGGAGGAAACAGAACTTCAGTATGTCCAAAACTATTTGGGTTTGGGAAACCTGTAAAAACCTAGGCAAGACAGCATGAACCTAGGATCCCAATACTGGGGAAAGAGATGGGACAATCCCTTGGACTTGATAGCCACCCAGTCTAACAGGATCGTGAAACTCCAGGTGGAATGCGATAGACACCTGCTCTGTGTCTGGTGTAGAAACACTCTCAGGGTGTAGCTTTACCAGAAAGATCTGATGGAGACCCCCTGCGTCAGTAAATATGATGGAAGGGTGATCCAAAGGGGATAGGTTTCTCGAGAGCAAGAGGTTCCTTTATCAGAACAAGCGTGTAACTACCCTTGTTTGATTTTGATTGTTGTTTTATTACTGTTTTGGGCGATTTTAGCCTGAGACTAGGCTAAGACCATATCCCAAGAGGCTTTAGTGTCAGAGAAGATCAAAGCAATGAGAATTCCCAGGCCAGGGCTCTTGGTTCTTTCTAGGTGTCACTTTGAGCAATTCATGCAACTGTTTGGTTTTTTAATTGCTTCATCCATGTATAAATCATACATATGTAAACCTCTGGCTTTTACACACTTACACATACAGGTGTGTATGTGAACATAGACACACACACATACATGCATACACACGTGCACACAGATTAATGTTTGGCCCCATAGAGTTGAAATTAGCCACAGACTTTAAGATATCATAAAGATGATGAGGGAACACCTCTTGTCCTACCTGCCTGTGCTGGTTGCTATGAGACTGCGTCCCTGAGTAGTAGAAATGGGTTTCCTGTTTATAATCAGGCTTCATGTGTTAGCTCTGGTTATCCTTGGGAGAAATGGCTGTTTATTTCTTGGGATGTGGTTGCCAGGTTTCACAAATTCTATGGGACCTGATGTGAATGTTCATCTCCAGATCTGTAGACACCCATCATGTATGTAAATGTTGTCAGTTTGTCTAATTATTCATCTCAGATTTACAGAGAAATAATATGCCTAACCAAAGGGGAAAGTTAACTGATTAAAAACAACTGCCTTCTACATTTGTTGACCTTTGGGTGTTCAGTGAGGCAAATATTGTGCGAAATGTATGTGAGGTTGCAGTAGTAATACAGTACATATCCTACTATGTTTTATCCAGAAGGAATTTTGCATTGGGTAAATTTGGGCTAACTTGAATGCTTGGATTAGACTAGCTGAGGATTTGTCTGGTTTTTTTCTTTGATTGTTTTTGCAGTGTGTGTGTGTGTGTGTGTGTGTGTGTGTGTGTGTGTGTGTGAGTGTGTGTGTCTGTGTCTGTGTCTCTGTCTGTGTGTGTGGTACATGTATACTTCTATGCATGGTTTGCATCTGTTTGAGTACATGTGCTGTGCTTGCATATGGGGATTGTTGGGAATCACCCCTGAGCATCCTTTCACCTTATTCATTGGTAGAGGGTGTCTCAGTCCAAGTATGCTCAAATGGCTAGTCATAATCTGAGCATGCTCATATGACTAGTCCTAACCAGAGCATGCTTGTATGGCTAGTCAACTAGCTCTGTCTTTACCTTAGGAGTCTGGAATTACAGACCAGCTGCTGTGCCTACCCAGCATTTATGTGGGTTTGTAGGGATCCAAACTCTTATCCTCATACTTGTTCTTTAAATGCCTTAAGCAGTATGGCTCCTCTCTAGCCCTCCCTTACTTTGTACGCTACAAGACCTGGCTAAAGTGTAGCTTCTTTTGCTCTGAACTATGTCTCGAAGGATGATGGAAAAATCTAATTGGCCTTCAACAAATTTATTCCACAACAGCACGATCCAGGACATTATATTGTTCTTGCATGCAGACAGTAATGAACATCACAGCTTCATTCTTTATTTAACCATCTTAAAGACCAAATTAACAAGGAAAGTTGCACAAACTAATTACTAAGAAAACTGAGGAGTGACAAGTTATCTATCCCTTGCTATGAAAGTCTAAGGAATAAAGCCTGGGGTTATTTTAGGGACAGTGCTGGGAAAAAATGCTAGCTTTTAGAGAATTATTTATTCAGGGTCTAGACTTTAGGCTACAAGCATCCAATAGAAACAAAATGTGAACTCCATAATACATTTACATTCTTCTCATAGCCACATTAACAAAATAAAAATACAGAGTAAACTAATTTAATGATATATTTTATTCAAGTAAGTATACACAGGATATAACATGTAATTCCCATTTTTAAAATTATCAGTAATTTATGTTGCTGTTGTTATTTAGTCTTTGAGATACCACACATATTTTACGCCTTTTGGTTCAGAGTGGCCATGTTTCAGTTGTATAATAGTCACATGCTAATGGTAACCACTATTGGCAACAGTTTGGCTCCATGTGGAGATATAATTGTCTGAGAACAAAAATGGTAAATAAATGATTTGGTCATCACTTCAAAAAAGAGTCACCAAGCCTTTTCAATAATGGGCCAGCCAGCGAATTGGTGTCACATGCCTGTAATCCCAGTACTTGAGAGATTGAGGCAAGAAGGTCATGAGTTCAAGAGCAGTCTCATCTAGATAGTGTCAGTCTGTCTCAAAAGAAGATAGAGCCATAAATAAAAACAAATCACATTTTTGTAGGTCATTCTTTCCCCCACTCTGATAATATAGCACAAGTGTAGTTACAGACATTGCTTTAAAAATTGAATGAGGCAAAAAATTTTGTTTCAATAAAACTTTATTTATATAAACAAGCTGTGGATAAATTTGGCTTGGGTGCTACTCTGCCTACCCTTTCCTAACTTTATAGCACGTTGCTGTAACATATAAATGAAAATGATTTCTGCCTGCGAGGACTGTTTTTATGTGAGAAGTCTCTGTATTTAGCAACCAGAGATGTAGAAAATGATGGCTGCTAGATTTGATTTCCTTTGCCACGAAACAGTGTTAGTTCTCGCTTTGCCACAAGTGTTGTTTATTGGTTGATTTAGTAAATGACAAGGTTTTTATACCACTACTGATCTCAATGCTTTTCTCTCTTTTTCCCCACCCACTCTCCTCTCTGCTGGGACCATATTTCTGGATGGCTTGGCTCTCATAACCCTGTTCACTCTGCTCTGTTAAAACAGGTAAGGCTCGACTTTCACTTTGAATTATGATTCTCCCAGTGTTACATAAGGTTTCTCTTTGAATTTAACTATTCAAGGGAATAGCATAACATAATTCACCTCTAAGTTAAATCATTTTCAGCTACAATAGTTATAGTCTCTGTGGTAACATGTATTTTCTGTCAGCTGTAGGAACAGCCTCTTATATTTTTTTGTGAATTACAGTTTGTACTTCACATACAGTCAGAAAATAGAGGTCAGACTTTACTGTCTTTGGTTTTCATTCTCAAATTCTATGTAAGACTATCACAGACCCATCCGTGCCTTGTGATTATTAGTGTTCAGAAAGGATTGTAAAACCTTTTTCACATTAAGAATGTTGGGAAAGATTTTTCTGAATGTCATAGCCCCGGGGAGTGTGCTGTTGTGCCCTGTGAAGCCAGGAGGGACTGTATTGGAGGTACTTCAAACTTGTTTTGAGACTTTCTTATGGCTCAGCTGTAGGCTTGTTCATTAACAATCCATAGGAACATTTAAAGAAAGAATATATAAGCATCTATAAGTTCTTCCTTTTGCATTTCATTGTGGGTGGGAAACAATAAGAAACCCACATTTTGGTTTGTTTTTGCTTTTTTCTTTTTTTCTCTCAATTTAAAATCAACAATTGTATCACTCTGAACCTGCCAAAGGCAGTTCATGTTCTCCTGCCCCTCTGATGGTGGGTGATTCCATGGGAAATCTGCTGCAGGGACCCTGTGGTCAGATGAACACAGGCAGAGACTTTCCCAGCCTCTTCAGGAAGTGCTCTGTGCCTCCATCTTTCCTGTCTTACAGGAAGGCAGCTTCCCTTGAGACTTGATTCCCCAGCCCTGCTCCCTCAGCCCAAATGACCCCTTTACCTTAATCTCCTTTCCTCCTCTTTCTAATTCCAGCCTCTGACCTTGCTCTTCTTATCCACAGCTGCTCCCTCCTCCATCCTTCCCGAGACCCTGGGACCATAGTCTGTGGCCCTTCCTGTGCACTGGCAATGTTTTCTTTGTCAATAGGCCCTCAACTGTAGTCTACAGACATCTCTTAGGACCGAGAAACAGAAAGTTTCTCTCCTTCCATTTCATTTCTCTTACTTTGTCAGGACTGGCTTTTAAAGAGCAACTGAGCCCACCTTCATCTTTCCCTATGCATTACCTATGTGCTGAGCAACATCCTCCAGTTAGAAATTTCACAGACCTTCCCCCACTTTGGCCCCACTGTAACACATTTAACTCATGGAACATTGACTTTCCCTTCCCTCACCCTGCTCCCATTTGCCTACCCTTTCTCATTAGCTATTTCTTCCCATTTTCTTTCTTTACATTTCCCCAGATGGAGGTGTTCTTAGAAGCCCTAGTTTGGCTGTTTGGTTGCTGTTTCTTTTTAAATGTCCCCTGCTGTTCCTCACACCTCCTTCTCCATGGCTTCAGCGTGTCTAGGTGGGTAAACACCATGCCTGTCCTCAGCTCTGCTCTTGCAGATGCATCCCACATTATTCTGTCTCCCCATGGCAGGTCATTAAAGTTTGAATATTCACCAATGAGCATCATCATCATCTCACCTTCCCTTGTTACCTGTCATTCTCTCTTCCTCAACTGTCACATCTGTCACCTTTCAGGTCCTCACTCGATTCTCTGCCCTTACCTTTCCATGGCCCCTTTGCCATCTCATTTGCTCTCTAAAGGAGTTGGGCTCACTTCCTTTTCCTAATTACCCTTTGAAGTGTTGCTCAAGTCTGATGTGAAGCTACTGCTGCCACTCACATGCTTCAAAAGTCTTCATTGATCCCTGGTTATTTAGTGATAACTGGTGCCCGGTGTGCAGCGAGTGCCCAGTACAAACCAGGTATCCCCCTCTTCCTCTTCTTTCTGGTTATCTTTTATAACCTCAACCTCATCTTATATTTAAAATCCTCTGGGATCTGGGCCAACATTTTTTGTTTTACTTTATTTTATGTTTTTTACCAGTGGAAACAAAATAGGAATTCTGGGAACTGCAGAGGTTTCTGACCAGGGTAAGAAATAGGGACCATTTGGAGATGAGGCTGGCAGGGATCTGCAGGACAGTCCAAGGAACTGGCTTCCCTTGGAGTTTCTACTTTATATTGAGAGTAACATGGAGCACTATAGATTGCTGGCCCACCGGTTCCAAATTTATACTTTCCCTTTCCATGTGTTCCTCTTGAGACCTGAGCCTAAGTAAAAGTCAGTTTGGACTCCTATTCTCAATCTCCCCGTCCCCCTTCTCTCTCTCACTCACACACACACACACACACACACACACACACACACACACACACACACATTCACTTTACACCCCACACTCACTGTCCTCCTCCCAGTCATCCCATTCCATAATCCTTCCCCCATCTCCCTGCTTCTCGTCTGAGTGGGTGGGGACCCCTGGCTATACCCCGACTTGGCATATCAAGTCTGCAAGACTAGGCACATTCTTTCCCACTGAGGCCAGCTAAGGCAGCCCAGCTAGAAGAACATATCCCATGGACAGGCAACCGTTTTTGGGATAGCCTCTGTTCCAGTTGTTTCGAACCCACATGAAGACCAAGCTGCACATCGGCTACATATGTGGAGGGAGGCCTAGGTCCAGCCTGTGTATGTTCTTTGGTTGTGGGTTCAGTCTTTGAGAGCCCAAGGATCCAGGTTAGTTCCCATGGGAACTCCCATCACTTTGCAGAAGAATTTTCCAAGTCTCTGCGTTGCTATTGCCACATCTTTGTCTTGTGCATGTCTCTTGTGACTATAGCACATGTCACATGCCATCATCCTTCAGGAACTGACTCTAACAGATCTGCTTGTCCTTGCAGGGCACACAGCATGAGGCTGTCAGTTTACACATGATTAGAAGGGTATAAATATAACCTGGATGTTTTGAGTATTTGCCATGTTGTAGTAAAATTTCACAGTCATTTATTCAGGATCACTGTTTTTAGTGATATTTTCATATAATATTTAACCTTAGCAAGATTTGTGTAAAGCCAATAAAGTCTGTTTAGCTAGAGGAAACAAGACTTGCTGGCTCCTTTTGAAATCAATGAACACAGGGTGGGAAGAAAATTGTTTCCTTTCTCCCTGTTCTCTTCCATCTCGTTCCATATCAGCCTGTTGAAGCAACTATGGACCTGTAACCCCTTCCAAAACTGCTCACACATCATGATTGATTTGCCAGACTTTACCTAACTCTTTAGGGAGAATAAGAAAGAGATTCTTAAAATAGAATTAAACAATTTTTAAATTTGTTTCATTGTACTTTTATGTTGCCAGTTCTTACACACTCACACACATACACATGTGTATAAACACTCTTACACATTCATACATAGACATACTCACACATACACAAACACTCAAACATATTCATACACAAACACACTCACACCTTCACTCACAGCCACACACACACAGCCACACAGACATACATACACAGTTACATACAAAGATGCACACTCATTCAACACAATTACACACTTACACACACAGTCACACACACAGACACACACACAGTCATACCTACAGATTGACACACATACACAGTCATACATACAGACTCTCTCACACACACATTTACTTATACACACTCACACATTCTCTCTCTCTCTCTCTCTCTCTCTCTCTCTCTCTCTCTCTCTCTCCCTCTCTCTCTCTCTATCTATATATCTCTCTCACACACACATCACAGGTCAAAATTTTAACTAAACAGCTCCTGCTTTTAATGTGCTCTTTAAATGTCTAAATGCTTCATTGAAATGAAGATACAAGTTTGGTTTGGCCATGACCATTATCCTAGGAGAAGGAGGAAAGCACGTTTTACCTGGCCAGGAAGAACCCCAGCCTTGGGCAGCGTCCCTCTGACTCCACACCTTCCTGGGCTGTGGGAAAATATGGCTGCCTTCCAGCACCTCCCTGGAGAGACAGAGAGAAACCCTCAAAGGTGTGGCAGGGGCTCAGGAGCAGCTGTCAGCAGGTGGGAAGGTGAGGCACCTGCTGGGAAAATGGTAGTAGTGCAGGAAGGCAGGGCACACAGGCCTGAGGCCCAAGAGAAGGCCTTCAAGGCCATCCTTCCTGAAACAGCCTCATGGGAGCCATCTTGGAGTAGCTGCAGAAGAACCCTGTGGACTGAGACTACAGGATGCAAGAAAGAAGCGCATGCTGAAGCCGAGACTCAGAGACACCAGCATGCATTATTTATACCTCCAGACAAGACATACCACAAACAAATTTAATGGATAGATAATATTTTTTCTTTCTTTTGTTCACTCTTGATTGGTTCCAGCTAGAAAAAAAAATTCCTTTATTTTATTTCAACCTGTCTGCTAAACTAGGCCAGTGTGTCATAGAAACAGACTTTTTTTTTCTTTGAGATGAGTCAAGTGTCCAACTCGAAGAAATTTTTCTTTGAGTCAGTGGATTATTTCTTTTTAATTGGCTTTTTAACTGTGTTACATTCTTTGAGGATCAGCCCTGGGGGAACGTTAGAACCTCTGTCATTTAAAGCTTTGAGGTATGGTGACTGAACTACAAAGCTGAAGGTGAATTTTTTAAAAGGTGAATTATAGAATGTTCCTCCATCCCTATTAGTGGCATTGAGAGAAAGTGATGTGGAAGAGAGGCCATCTTTTGATAATTATTTATCAGTGGCTGTGTGTTGGACTAAGCTAATGCGAAGGCTAGAAAGTCAGAGGAATGGTATTATTTGCCACTCAGTAGGTACCAGGTGCTGGCTAAGCCCCTTGCTTATTAGACTCATTTTATCCAGTCCCAGAGGATTGATTTTAATACCACCTCATGTCACAGTGGAAGACAGGAAGAGTAAAGAGCTTAGGGAACTTGCTGGTAACAGAGGAGGCCTGCTTTGAACACAGTCAGTTGGGTGCAGGAGCCCAAGGTCTCTGCTGGTAAGCTCTCCTGCCTCCTCTCTTCTACGGTGGGATCAAAACACAGCTGTTGGAAGGCACACAGGGCCTGCAACTTCTGCATAGTGTTTATAGATAGCTCAGTTGCCCCAAACTAGAACTTGCTTTTGCACCAAGAGATGAACATGAAATAGCTATTTTCAATAGCAAGATCAAAGATCCTGGCTGGAAAAATACATGCTTAGCCTCTTAAATGTTTTCATGGTAACAGCATAGCAGATGTAGATAGATAGATAGATAGATAGATAGATAGATAGATAGATAGATAGATAGAATGATAGATAGCAAAAAAGGTAGATAGGGAGATAAACAGGGAGAATGGAAAGGAAAGAAGAGAGGAGGGAGAAAGAGAGGGAAGAAGAAAGATGGGTAATGAATGAGTGGATATATAAATAGGAAGAAAAAGAAAGGAAGGAAAGAAAAAGGTAGGTGGAAGATAGGTAGATAGATAGAGATAAAGAGATAGAGATAGATAGATAGATAGATAGATAGATAGTTCGGTAGGTACACAGACAGACAGATAGCTTGGTAAATAGGCATATGGGGAAGGAAGGGAAGGGAGAAAATGAGGAAAAAAGAAAAGAAAGCCGAAGGTCATAGTAGCTATATGGCTAACTAGTACATGCGTGTTCATACATGAACAATGATGTGGTTGAAGATATGTCTTTTAAGTACGGTAATTGTCACACATATGATTTTTTATGTGACCAGCAAGGAGGTAACTAGGTGTTCGGGAGACAGGATACTTTATACTCCTGGTTCTTTTACTGAAACATACAAGTTTCTATAAAATTGAAAATCTAGAATTAACTATTTTTTCACTGTACAAAATTTTAAGTAAATAATAGACAATTGGAATGAATCCTGCTTTTTCTATTATGTTCCATTATGTATTCAATTCAATATTCACTTTCTTGAGGGAATGCCAGCCAAAGAAAATCACTAGGAAAGTTATAACTACACTTAAAACTAAAAATAATATTACACTTAAAATAACTTATTTAAAAATAATCTTAAGATTATAGCCCAGTCTTCACACAAGCATTAGTGAAAAAAGTCTTAACTATTAGTAACGTCTTGGGCATAACCCAGCAGTCATGGACTAATGTAACCTCTGCTTCCCAAGGCAGCAGGGAGCCTGTGCCTATAAATTCAGACATTGTCAAGGGAGCTCAAGTGAGCTCATTGTCAAGATGTCTCCAAGTGAGTTTCACAAAAGCAGCAGGTTCCTAGCAAAGAAGGGCATCTCCTAGAGATGTCCAAGGGTCTGCTTTCATTCTGCTGCAGGAGGATGGTTCTTTTCAGTTCCTTCATTGAAGGACTCTTGGGCAGGTCAAAGCGGAGTCCGTGGAGTACTGGGTCTCTATATTCTTCTCCTCCGTTCTGTCACTTCCACTCCATGCCGTGCAGTTTTATGTCACAATGTTAAAACGTAAGTCACACTAATCTCAAAACCCAATGACCAGGTGTGGGGGTCTTTGTCAACTCCCGAAGGGATGTGCTGTATTCCTGTTTAAGGTTATATGCATTTGGGTTGGGGGTGGGTGGCTTGGGATTAGTGTCCCGAGTTAGACTGAATTCCTTAGATGGAATAACCAGATTTAAAAGGGTAGCATTTCGTTCACCAAAAATTTCAAATGCATTCCATTGACCTTAGAAGCTGAGGACTTTCAATTGATAGCATCTTTCATTTCATAATCTATTAGTTATTTGGATAAGTTTTTAATTTATTTCACTTTGGATTAAATTTAAAGATGATATTAGAACTAGTTAATTATTTATCCCTTTAAGCTGCAGAAATAATATATGTAAAATAAAAGACTGTAATAAATTCTTTTTTCAAGTCTTTTATGTCAACTGTAACCCCCTGTGTTTGCTAACTTCAGTTGTCAACTTGAAACACCTGGGAAGAGGAAATCTTAGTTGACTAATTGCCTCCATGAGATTGGCCTGTGGGCATGTCTCTGGAGCCATTGATATAGAGGGCCTAGCCTACTGTAAGCACTGTCAACTCTAGGCAGGTAGCTACAAGCTGCTTTAAAAGGTAGCTTAGCAAGCCAGAGGTAGCAAGTCAGCAAGCAGGGCTCCTTCGCGGTTCCTACTTCAAGCTCCTGCCTTGAGTTCATGGCTTAGCTTCCCTTGGTGATGGACAATAATGACATGTAGGGTGAAAGAAGTCCTTTGTTCCCCAAGTGCTTTTGGTCACCTCTTTATCGCAGCAATAGAAAGCAAACTAGGATGCAACCCATCATTTATTTTTATTAAAAGTAATGCGTGTTTTTTTGTAGAATAATTTGCAAATGTAGATAAAAGAAGAAAATAAAAATGTACAATAAGTTGATTTCTGAGAATAAATAGCTTCAGCACTTTGGTGTCTAGATTTTTGCATTAAAGTCACATGTCTCATAAGTCATTCTTTTAAAAACATTTTTAGATTTATATATTTTTATGTGCATGAGTTCTTTGCCTGCCTACTTGTATGTATGCCATGTATGTGCGTGGCGTCTGTGAGTATCAAAAGACGGTGTTGGGTTCCAGCAAGTGGAGCTGTGGATGGTTGTGGGCAACCGTGTGGATACTGGGAACTCAATCTGGGTCCTCTGCAAGAGTAGCCGACTCTCTTAACATCTCAGCAAACCTCCCAGCTGTCCCTATAATCCTTATCTATTATAGCACACGTTCTCATAAGTTCTTTGTGATGTTTCTGTTATTTTGTACTATTTAGCACTGTATCTTTAGCATCTGAAGATAACTTCAGGATCTCAAATCATGTATTCAACTACTTACTATTGAAGTAAATAGTAAATTTACTTAGAAATTTCTCCCTCTAAACAACATCACAAACGAAGATCTTCGCCATTTTCTAGACTCATTTTCTTAATATAAATTAATTCCTTCAGCAGAATAACTGTATCTAAAGGTGTAAACAAAGATCTTTGAGCCTTTTGATACCTATTACAAATTGCTCTCCTGAAGTGTGGTACCAATGAGAACTCGGGATTTGAGTTCATCACCTTGGAGACACAGTGCTCCGAAGGCTCTGAGAACTCTTAGGTCTCTATAGCAGCAAGGTGCACGCATTGATGAAAGGTCTTATAAGTTTTTCTCTTGGAAGGACGTTCAATTCAATAACATGGGGATTTCATTTGGGACTGAGTCTGTGCAGGGAGCTGTTTACCTGACGGTAATCGAATCCAGCCCTTGGCTGAATTGGATGTGCTGCTGGTACCTACCTGAGGGAATTGTTGCAACTGGAGTCAATAAAGCAATTTCAAATGGAGGAAAACCTGCACTTCCTTTTGAAAGAATAAATGGGTAAAGGACTTTTCCTTTGAAACCCGGCTAATTAAAATGGAGTTTGAAGGACCCTTGTTCTGTGGGAAGCAGATTTGGTATGTCTTGAAGTTCTTGTTAATGAAATGTGAGCTGAATTTCCATCTTGCGCTTAATCCGATCAGAGTTTTGCCGTGGTGCCCATCCCCACCACCCAGAGAACTGGGCCCTCACTGAATTCTGGGTAAATGGAGAAGCCAGGCTTTTAAGTGCAGAGAGGTCTGACAGACTTCCCCCTTCACACTCTAACGTCACTGAGGTGTGTTCAGAGATGTCTGAATCTGTCTTCAAGCTAGAATCTAGTGAGTCACTACCTCTGTACAAGATAGGCAGTTTGTGGGCGAGATCAGAGAAGTAAAAGTGATGTAAGCAGGCATTAAATGAAGACTGCTCTCCCCTAAAAGTCTTTCACCATTCTCTTCCTAAACGTGTTGATACTTCATTGAGTATCAGCCAGTTTAGTGCTCGAGCTGGAGAATTTGCAGGCTAAACTAAAAGCCTCACTCTCAGTGTTACAACCCTTTACCTGCTACAACTTTCACCTGGTTCTGCCTTTGAGGAAGGAAATCTTGCCATGTGAATCCTTGGGATGCTATTGGCGCTCCATGGAAACCCTAAAATCTAAGAATAGACATGGGTCTATCTCAGAGACCAGTCAATTTAAGTTTTCTAGAAAACATTTTCCGCATTGTGTGAACTAATGGGAGGCCAGGCGGCTGTCTTCTCCTTGTGTCTTCTCTTTGGCCTCCTTGGCATCTTAGAAAACCAAGGTGGCTTGGTCTTTAAGCCTTTAAAGATCCTAATAGCTGTATGGTTTCCGTGGAGCATCTGGTTTGTGGGACTGGAGATGTAGGTCTATGGCAAGGTACCTACCTCAAATCCCCAACACCTGGGTTCAATTTCCAGTACTGCCATTTAATACTAAGGAAAAAAGGCACTGTGTTGGCCTTCATGCATTGCCTTCTTTCTACAGCATTTGTCGCCGTCTCCCTGACTGTGGCAATTACTTCAGGGTCAAAGAGAAAAAAGAAAATCAATCAGAAAGGAAACAAAACATTTATGAAAAGGACTGGGCGCTTGAAAAGTCAGAATACAGGAAATCCTTGAAACAAATTATAGCTTTAAGCGAGAGCTGTCTCCTTGGCCATTTTCAGGGTTGATTTGTATGGAGCATGGCAGGCCCCATCGTGACTTAGTTTATCATGTTTATCAGAGACGTAACACAGCCCACAGGAGCGCCTCTACACAGTGCTGATATATTAAGCACATACTTTATGTTTTAAAGTGTCTTAAAATATTTTGACTTGCCTTATTTTCATAAATTTTGCTTTCTCTAAGGTCCCAAACACCCTGTGAAATGGAAGAAAAAAAATCAATGATTTAGGAAGATTCTAGCAATCTGAAGAGTCAGTTACAAAAATAGAAATACTGAGAGAAATACAGAAATGGAAAATAGTCAGGGTTTCAGATTGAGGGTTTAGCCCTCAAACCCAAATTATGCATTATAGACATTTTTATCAATTGTAGTAATAGGAAGATAATTCCAAAGAGAGAAAAGTAATCTACTAATATAAAAATACAGTTTTATGTGTAAAGATGCCTCTATATTAACACTTTTGCTGTCCTCAGTCTGATCTTTGCTGTTGGTAGCTACAGAGCCTTTCTGGCAAGGACTGGTAAAATAAAATCTCTGTGTGATGAACAATCTCTCAAATAAAATCTCTGTGTGATGAACAATCTCTCAGACAGATCCTGAGGTCCCCACATTTTGGCAAGACCCATAACCTATTTCTCTATGATATAGAATACACAGCAAAGGCAATGGGCTATCCATTTTCTTTTTGTTTTGTCTGTATTTTGCTTTTGAAGCAGGGTGTCATATTTTAGCCTTGAACTCAGAGCAACCCTCTTGCCTCAGCCTCTCTAATGGTGGGGTTATAAGCACTTGCCACCATGCCTGGCTGTTCTGTAATCGCATCGTGTAAAGCTGATGTTTTTCTTGCTAGGATATTTGCCTCTTTCTCTTTTACTCTCTTTTATACTGTGGTAAGGGACCTTTGGTTAGTGTTCAACTGAGAGCCAATGAAGCCCACAAGGAAAAGTAAATGCTGTCAGTACCTTCCTGAGGTCCAGAGCAGGCCCTTTCCCAGTTGAGATTCAGGTAAGATCATGGCAACAGACAGTGCTTTAATGGCAGGAGGGGGGCGGGGGGACAGGGAGCTTTGATCCCCTGAACCAGAAGACCTGGCTAAGCTGTGCTTAATCTGCTGACCCACAAAAGCCGTAAGATGATAAATATGTGTCACATTAAGCCACTAAGTGAGTTATAATACTGCTATTAAACGTAGCAATGGGGAAATAACATATTTGTGTTTATAGAGTCATTAGTCACCCTGTCATTAATTGTAATAGTGGGCTTCGTGTTGGGTGCTGAAGAAAGAAAGAACAAGTCCTTTCAATTCTGTGACTATTAGTGTTGTGAAGGGTGCTGGGAAGAAAGTGATAGAGTTTGCTTGAATCTCCCAGACAGGGAGCCTTGCCTGCAGGTGAGGAATAATGAAGAATAGCTTTGCAAGCAGCAGGGATGCTTGGGGTAACCAACATTGACCAGAAGCCAACTTGAAAGTATAGGGGAGGACATTGGTAGAGCAGCACAGAGAGGACTGCCTGAGCAAAGGCACCAGGGGACCCGGAACTGGAGTAAGGAAGGGAGATGGTGAAGCCTCCATCGGTGCACTGAGAACAGATGGGGTGGGAGAGTAAAGGGCTTAGTCTGCAGTGTTGAAGAAGGGAAGATTCTTTCTGCAAGCAAAGAAGATGATGGAGGAGCTTAAATCAGATGAAAGGACACACTTGTATGTTAATCCAATCGCTCTGGCTACCTGAGAGTCTTCCTTTGGACTCCAGCCACTTGGGAGCTTTTGTGAGGCCACTACAGAGCTGACTACTGCCTAAAGTAGCCCTGTGTTCCAGCAGAGAAGAAAGATAAGTGGAAATATATGTAAAATGACAGGGGCACAACCCGACCCAACAGAAACTACAGAATAAGCTGATTTAGCACAGAGAGAGTGAGAAAATGCAATTGTGGACTTGTGGACTTGAGTGCCTGTGGGACATTCAAGGTGAGGACATTCGGTTGGCAGTTGGCCACGTTGTTCATTAAAGGAACAGCTTCCCTATCATTTTCCCATTGTACTGCCCTCTAGTGTAGAGGATGGTGGAGAAGCTGTATGTCTAGTTAGGTTTGTCATTGCTGTGATGAAACACCATGACCAAAGCAACTCAGAAAGGGAAGGGCAGGAACCACGCAGAGGCCGTGGAAGAATGCTGCTTATTAGCTTGCTCCTCATCGTTTGTTCACCCTGCTTTCCTATAGTACCCATGACCTAGGGGGTAACACCACCCACAGTGAGCTGAGCCCTCCTCCATCAGTCACTAATTAAGAAAATGTTCTACAGGCTTATAGAAACATGACACATTACATGATGATTAGTAGTAATTTTTGTTGGAAACAAAGAACACACAAGATTTGATGGTAGGTATTCATGATACACTTAATAGGACCTTAAGTCACCTGGGGGATTTAAAACATGCAACTCTGGGCATGTCTATGATGAAGTTTCTGGACTGGGTTAATTGAGTTGGGAAATCCCACCCTAAATGTTGGTGGTACCATCACATGTGCTGGGGTTCTGGACTGAATCAAAAAGAGAGAGCAAGCTGGACAACAAAATCCATCACTCTGCTCCCCAACTAAAGACACTATGGGACCAGCGGGCTCCAGGTTCTACTGCTTTGCCTACCTGCTATGATGGACTGTACCCTCAGACTGTGAGCCAAATAAAACTTCTCTTCCTTAGGTTGTTTTTGTTGGGTGTTTTATAGTAGCAACAAGGACGACACCCAAGACACTCATTCCTCACCAGAATGCCACAAAAGTTCATGCTGACAGGAGATAGAAGTAATGAATAAGGGTTATTATGAAACACTGGATAGCATCTGAGGGTCTAGCAGTCACCTCATTGATGTAGAAAAGTTGAGTACTCTCATGATTTAATTATCCCTGCCTTGAGAGCATTTGTCTCCAAGTCTCATTGATCTTGCCTGCTTCATTGTGAAGGGACTTCAGACACATTTTCAGACAAGATCTATGCATGCTTATTATTGTTTTCTAAGAGTATCCTTCTGCTTGTGTGTTTTTTTTTTCAATGACATGATGGTGGATTCCAGGGGATAATTAAACATTGACTCTCTTTTGACTTCATAGATTATTTTAAGATATTCTTGGATGCATGTGGATAGTGCAGCCATTTTTACGTTAATGACTTAATCCAGTTCCCTAAGATACTGTGTGTGCATTTCTTTACAATATGCATTTTTGGCAATAACTCAAGTTCAGTTAAAGTCTTAAAAGTTAATTTATAAAGATTCTGTGAGCTTGTAAAGAAGAAATCAATTTAATCATAGCTCTGAAAAAGTAGTGTTATTCCCTCCGGGGTCTAAAGTGAGAGACATTCGGGTCTCCCCTGTCCCAAAGCTGAGTTTCAGCTTTTCAGTTACAAGTTTTATTGTTTGAAATTCCTGAGTATAAATGCCTGTGTATGAAAAGAGACCATCTATTTATGTCTTTTGTATTTCATGGCCTCAGTGTGCCCCAGGATCTTTACGGAACATGTGGCTTTAGCTGCCATTAGTATTTCCCAGAGCTGTGGAAGAGTCTACCCAGTGTAGCCCAAGGTGTCAGAAGAAGATGGAATAATAAGGAATGGTAGCAGAGACAGTGTAGCAGAAGCTCCTTAAGCATGTGTTAGCTTATTTTAGCCATTTCAGTGTTTAGAAAATGTCTAAACATCGCATTGTATGTGTTAAACACATAAAACTTTATATGTCAATTAAAAATAAATTAGGATCTATCCTTTCTAGCAGATTTTAAGAGCCTAATGAAGTGTTATGATGAGAAATACTATGTGTAGTTGGCTCTAGAGCTTACATTGGCTAGCAGAAATTTCATTTGCTGTGGCCAACATCCTTCTGCCTCCTCTCCTCGCCCCCTGACAACTTTTTGTCATTTACCTCAGTGCCCAGGAGCGAGATCCTGCAGCCCTTGGCAATATTCATATAGCGCAATGTTCTCTAGGTTTATCATTGTCTCAAAAGTCAGGGGGCAGTTCTTGTTGCCTGAGACTCCTAGCCACTTCCTGGTGTCCAACTGGGTGCTGCCTGCTGTTAATACTGACTTGAATCTGCTCCCTGCCTATGACTAGCCTGCCCCTGCAGGTGTTGACAAGCTTCCTTCCTGCTGAAAAGTCTTCATCTCCAGAAGCCTGACCTTGATGTTCCTCTCAGGAGCTCAGGTCAGCTTTAGGTGCTGTGCTCGCTCAACTACTCAATCTGAGGACACACACAGCTCATGTTGCTGATGCTGTGGGATTCTTCTGATGGGATGCTTCTTCACACAACGACGGTGCTCATGATGCTGAGTGGACAGGCCACGTCTCTGGTGTGACTTAGATAGAGAGTTATGCATTCTCCACGGCTCCCAGGGACCAACCACACCTGAAGTACCATTTAGCTGCATTGTGAAGACTTTCCTCTATTGAGAGAGTCTGTGTTCTACAATCGTGATACTTTGGTCCATCCCAACCCTACCAACCCTAATAGGTATAATATAATAGGAAAGAACAATCCATACCAAGGTCAGTTTAAGTGAAGTCAGAGTGGTCTCTCAGAGCACCAGAAAATGCTAGAACAACTAATTCATCATCATTAATACAAATTCAGTACACAGAAAACATAATCTTTAATATGTTACTAATATCTCAGTTGGGCATTTTGGAAAAAAAAAACAATGGAAGTTTCTTTGCCAAATGTGATTATATTTTTTTCTTATGAACAACAGAAGATATATCTGCCTATGTTACTGAATATTTATATAGACAGATCTTACAAGTACTGAGAAAGCTACAATCAGCTGGAGGGATTGATATTCTGTTCGGTGGGAACCCTACCTTCCATTAAATGGCAGGGATGCTGCCATCTTAATGGAGTATGGAGAAAGGGAGGTCACAGCCCACACGTCACTGTTCCCTCTTCCTCCTCACTGTGATAACTGTTGTTCACATATCTCAAAATGGATTGAGATCCTGTGTATTTGGAAATGAGGTTCTGAGTACTTTTATGCAGGGGTAACTTAGCTGTTTAATCTTTTCAAGAGACATACACGTAGTAAACCAATACACATAAATTAGTGCTTAGCTTAAAGCTAAATGGCAAATGGGTAACACTAATAATATAAATCTAACCTCCAAAATTACAGTATTATATATTTTCTTCTTGATCCTATTTCAGCATTTTAAGTTTTTTATCCTCCAGTTGTTATAATGTTATTGTGTTTCAGGTTCCATTGTGGACACTAAAGTACATCACTTTCTTTAATTCTTCTGTAATTCTTTACAGTGTCATATCACCATTGTCTCCATACTATAAGACCCAGCCCCTTTCACTCCCAACAGGTACAGCTGAACCAATTCCAAATAACATTGGACCCATTGATCATTAGTCATAGGAGCCACTGTCTAATGCAAATGACATAATAGTTTTAACAACTGATATACTTGGAGCAGAAAACTTTAGAATGTTTTTTTTTTAAATCTGGAGATTAAAATAAATGCAGTGTTTAACATAAATAAAGATGGCTGCCAAAAGAAACATTTATAGATAAGTGCAGACACATAGGTTAGTCAGAGAGAACTTAAAGGCACAATACTCTAGTAGTGTTGATCACACTGGGTGCCCGTATCCAACCTTCTGATGTCACTCTCCAGTACAAAAAGCTATGTGTCCTTGGAGCTGTGACTGATTCTAGGACCCCTGAGCTGCACTCACTTCATCTCTAGTGTGGGAAGGTAAAAGGTGGCAGTTCTGATGTATAGAGCGCTGCCAGGTGTTCCTTCAGACCAGTGATAGAGGACCACGTGGCAGGTTAATGAGGTAGGAAGTGGGTCGAGCTGGAAAGGATCTGAAGATAACAGCACTTGTGTGAATTCCTTTTATAATTTTTTTTGTGGCAAAATACCTTACAGGTTGTGACTTAGGAGAGGAAGGATTTGAAATTGTTCACAGTTTGAAGGGGCAGTCCATCACAGTGGGGAAGGGCATGGCTGCAGCCACAGCACTCAGTTGTGGTGTCAGGAGTGTGTGCTTGCCAGTTTGCTCTGTGAACCAGGCAATAGGAAGGGAAGGTTGGCACTCCTCTGGCCTACTCTTTTTCTCCTTTACATTCAGTCTGGGCCCTTCACTGATTAGATGGTGTCCTTCTAATTCAGAAAGGCACTTCCCGCCTCTGTTAATTTGTTACCTGGAAATGCTCTCATGGATGTATCCAGAGGTGTGGATCCCATGTGATTTTTAAACCCAGTCAAGTGGACAATGAAGATTAACCATAACAGCACACTGCCTGTGGGATTTTCCCACCTTGTAACCCCAGTCTAATCATGAGGAAAACGAAGACAAATTCTAAGAGGGAGGCATCTCGTGAAAGACTGGCACTTGCTCTTCCCAGCTGCTGGGGGCCTTTGGAATAAGCAATATCTGAGAAACTGTCACAGTTGGGAGGAGTCTCAGGAGACATGGTGATGAGATGGAATGGAGTTCTGTGCTGTTCCGGGTAGGGTCCAGATGAATATGATGAGAATCTGAATAAATGATGCACTTCAGTTCATGAGTGTATGGAAATATTGGCTCATTGCACGCAGCCAATGTGCAGGATGTTAACACTTTGTAAGTTGATAGGATATACAGAAACACTAATATTTTCTCATCTAAATGGTTTTTGAATTAAAGTCTTTTAATTAAAAATAAAGTGCATGTGTGCATTTTCAGTGTGATTCATGAGAGACCAGCATCCGCTTTGTTCTTGAGCCTTCATTTAGATAATGCATCTGTCTCATTTATCCAATGAGTAGAGTAGGTGTGAATTTATTTAATTGAGGACTGTCAGATAAGTAATTTTCATAAAAGGAATGCATACCAAGATCCCTTTGAACCCCCCCACAACTAAGAAGATGAATAGTTCAAGAGGAAAACTCTACAGGGAAGAAGTCGTTCTGTAATTTAATTTTAATCTTATAAAAGACCATAGAAAGGTATTAAGATTATTTATGTACAGCAATATATTTATTTTTTGTGTAATGGTTGTTTTAATGGATCTTAAATTAGCTTCTTGTCTTTCCTACTTTGCTTGCCTAATTGTGTTGGGTCTTGCTATCATGTTATATTAATTGGCCTCCATTGCATCCGTGTGGGACATAGGGGAGAGGCACGGAGGCAAGTGTTTGGCTTAAAGTCATCCAGCATCCAAAATGAGGCTCTTGGAGCCTGATTTCCATGCTTTGTGCTCTGTGACTATATTGATTGGATTTCAAACCACACATCCTTTTTTTTTTAAATCAAGTTCTCTCGTGTAGCTCCAACTTTCATTTTCTTTTAGGATTTTGGAGAGCGGATGTTACTATATGCATGCATGCATGCATGGAGGATGAAAACTTGAGATTCTTACAGTCTCTTTCTTTCTAGAATTAGGTGGGCAGAACTTAGAGACCACCTTGTGTCTTCCCAGTGGCATACTGAGCAAATCTGTAACATCTCTGAGCTCTGCTTTCTGTTCACTAGTCAGAGATGGTCGGTGAGAAAGGCTGCCTCAGTGTAGAGGTTGATTCACATGAGGTATTCAGTAAGCGGAATTCAATAAATAGAGTTCCGATAAGCAATAGCTACACAATGAAATAACCAAGTACACTTGTTATAATATAGATACTTTCTCTGCAGCCCTCTTGTTATTCTGTCCGGGAGCTCAGGATCTGTTTTAAGGTTGGGACTATAAAAAAAAATAAAAATAAAAATAAAAAGGAAAAGAAAAAGAAAAAGGTGTCAAGTTTAGAAAAACAAACAAACAAAACCCAAACAAACAAACAAAACCCCACAAGCAGGCACTGATATTACCTCAAAAGCTGAAAACCTCAGCACCCATTTAACAGCCATCATTGACTGTGCCCCCTTTACTACGTGGTTTGTGTGAATCTGATTCTTAATTCATGGGCTCAAGTCAAAGACATTGGTGTTTAAGGCCACCAATGGAAAATTATTCCCATTTGTCTCATAGACAGTATGGCGTCATTATGCCATCTGGCATTTGATAATAGACGTAAGTGCTTCACTGTTCCACCACCTGAAACAAATACTGCAATTAGCTTCTTTCTCCTCTCTGCCCCCGAGTGAGCTCAGTGTTCCTTTGACTCTCAACTAGAGCTAAATTCTGTCCTGCGGATCATGTGCCCTGATATGCTACAAATGCCTCTGCTGGCCCATACACTTGGAAAATGTGTTGAGCAAATGCTTTCTTTTCGCAGAGACGTTGAGTCCTTCCTTACAAGGTTAAGGTATTCTGTAACCTTTAAGGAGGGTATTAGTATGACATGTGTCCAAGCTCACTTGAATATGGCTTGTTCCTAAGTGGGACAATCTTAGAGACATCTACTTAGATGATGGCACCTGGAGAGAGTTCTGCCTTAAAGCCCCAGTTTTCTGTTGTAAAGGTGAGTGTGCTTATCCTTAGGGTCATACTGAAAGTTCAAAAAGCAACAATATAAAACAATTCAACATGGTGCCTGGCATCTGGGGTGACTTTAGTAAATGGTAGCTGATGGCAGTCACTATTGTGGAGAATCTTAGATTTCAGGAGAACTATTGCAGGAGAAATTCGGATCCACAATCATATCAGTTGTTTATTTTGTTTTACAGATGAAGCTAAGGATGGGTTTCAGTGGGTTGTTCATCTGTGTGTATGTGGGGGAGTGTGTGTTTGTGTGTGTGCACATGTTCAAGGGTAGGGCATGAATGCTTGTGGGTGCATGTGCAATGCATTTATGCATGTGTATAGAACCCAGAGGACAGTCTCTGGTAGTGCCATCTCTCAGGTGGCACCTGTCTTTGTTCATTTGTCTGTTTTGTTTTTGCTTTACACACACACACACACACACACACACACACACACACACACACACACACAGAGAGAGAGAGAGAGAGAGACAGAGAGACAGAGAGAGACAGAGAGAGTCAATAGTCTAGAACTTACCAGTTAGGCTAGGGTAGTAGTTAGGGAACCAGAGTCCAATCTGTCTCTTTGCCAGCACCACCAAACATAGATTTTTTTTTTAACATGGGTTCTGGGAATTAAATTCAAGTTCTTCTGCTCTCACAAACTAATCTTCCTTCCCTGCTCCTTCGTGATTTTGTTGCTTGCTCTGCTTGCTTGTGTCTTCCATGAATTAAATTCGGCTACGTCACCTATACTGCATTCAAACTCCCCCGTCTTACTGCCTCACTTTCCTGGTGCTGAGTGGCACTAGAGTGGCTAATTAATTCATGTCGTTTATTCTATAGTCTATAAAATGCTATCCCTACAGTCTTACTGAACATATTTGATGGGAACATTCTATCAAAATGGTTTCATTTTAATGCTTGGTCTTTGTGAGTGTTTTAGGAATCTAGGGCCTCAAAGACAGGACAATTTGGACCAGGAGTTCACAATTAGTCTAGTCAACACTATTAGTGTGACCATAAAATGTTACATAGTACACTTTGCCATGAGAATACATGGCCATCTTCCATCAAGAAGGCAGAAGATTTGGCTCACCAGTGGAGAGGAGCGATAGCTGGCTAAACTTGATTATGCTTAATTATTATGTGATTAGTATTTGTGTTATATTAAACAGATGTCCTGGCATAAAGTACTCTGTTTGTATTCATTAATTAGTTCACTTATTGATTCACAGATCCTTAATGATCACTTTCTCTGTGCTGGTAAAGGGAGGGCAGAAATGAACAAGATATGGTCCCTGTCCCTCAGGCTGTATCCTTTCATCACAGAAGTGGCCTTGGGTTCAAAGAGTCAGGAGACAGTGATGATGAGTGCTTTGGGGAGTGAAATAGTAGAAATATCCTCAGTGTAGATCGAAGTCCATCATGCATCAAAGAGGGCTTTGGACTTCTACGGAGTTTTGGGATCACCCCCGTAGCAGAGAGGAGTGGGCAAGGATGCAGGATGTGGTTGGAAATGTGGATAGGAACTGATCAAGATGAAGCCTCTGCGACAGGTTTGCAGGACTTGGACTGTGATCCAGCAGCCAGATTACCTTTAAGCAGGTAAGTGGAATAAAGTAGTGTGGAGTGGAGCCCAGAAGGAGTCGGGGGTCAGGCAATGGGTACCAGTGGGAGCAGGAAAGTCATGCACATAGACGAAGTCTCAGGAAAGCACTTGATATGAGAGCGTGAGGTCCTAGTTTTAAAACCCCAGCATATACACAAAAAGCTGAACTCAGTAGCATGTGTCCTCACCAAGGAGGTGGAGATGTGAGACCGCACAGTTTCTCTAGTCAAATTGATTGGCCTCAAATTTAATTAGATAGTATGTCTCAAAACAAATTCAATAAGGTAGAGAGTGATTGAGGAAGACACCCATCTTGGCCTCTGGCTGCCATACACACATGTGTACACGTGCATCTGAGCATCTGTGTACACACAGAGAGACTGGTGCAAGATGGGGTGTGTTTCTGGTTAGAAACAAGAACCAGACACTTCTGAAAAGCCAGGCATCCTTGCTCTGTGTTGATGAAGGGCTAGGAAATGTGGCTTTGGAGGAGAGGACGACAGAAAGCAGCTGTGAGTCCCTTTGGATAGAAGTGGAAGATTAAGGATGGCTAAGGTTTCTGGCCTTGGTTGGGGCATCTAGTCAAAATACGGGTTGACAAGGAGGGCTGTGGTGGCCAGGAAGAAAATGTTCTGTGTTTAGGGAAGGCGTAGTCTACAGAGTCTGAAGTGCCTATGGGGCCAGGAGGATTTGTACAATTCGAGGAAAATGCAGATGTGACTTTAAGTTAGAGATGGGGATGAGGATATAGGCTATGTTCCACCCTGTCTTGGGGAGAGGGAATGCCACAAGGAAAGGAAGGTGGCTCAAACTGGATTCCAGTGAAACTGCTTGCTGGAGACTGCAGTCATGATGAGCCTTACACACCTGAACCTCTGCACACTGCTAAGAATCAGCTCATATGTGTGTTCAGTGTTCAACAGTCTATTTATACTTCTGGAAACTCTAGAAATACCACTCTGGGAGAGCTTAAAGGACATAAAGAAGATCAGTGGCGTAGCAGGTGTAGACAGAGATGGAGGTAAGCTCATAGGACACTGGGATGTCAATGGAAGATGCAGAATCAGGTCTCTCCAAGTAGAGTGCCTACGGGGAGGAAAATGCACAGGTAGCTGGTGGAAATTAATTAGAGGACAGTCAGTATTTCTTTTGAAGACTTCAGTGTGCTGGAAGAAATCAGTAGTGTGGGGGGGGGGGAAGATCTGAGGCGGAGGAAAGAGGAAATATGGGTTGGGAGATAGTCACAGAGGAGAGGAGCGCTCCGAGTGGAGACCTGAGCTTTCCATGGAGGGTTCCACTTGTTCTCTGTAGCTGGAGGAACCAGAGATTGACAGGGTCATAACTCAATCCAGTATCATGCTGTGGCTTCAAGAGTTGATAAAACCAACTCCTCTGGGCATCTATCTTCACTATAAAGGAAGAGACTAGGTCAGTTTCTGATGGTGAGGGGGAAGAAGGAGTCAAATTCTTGAGAATATGGAAAATTTGTGGGATAAATAGGAAATGATGGTTATAGGGTCCCTCCCTTGCGAAAGTATTCGGAGGGATGCTAGAACCAGGTGATCACTGCTTATTCTCTGTCCCCTGGAGCCATTGGGAGCCCTATGATGGAGAAGGTTGGATCTCTTCTGGGGCTAGACAGATGGGGTGGAGTTCACGTATAAGTGAATAAGCCTCTGCTTGTTTCCAGGACAAGAGGCAGGAAGAGAACAGTCAGATGGTGGCATGGAGCAGGAAGAGAATAGTCTGATGGTGTGGTGTGTGCAGGCAAATGAAAAAGAGTAGCTTGCAGGTAGATATGGGACTATTGGGATTTCAGACTATAGAGTTAGAACAATTGTGAGTGGTAGCAAAGCCTAGGAGGTAGTGTGCTTAAGGGAAATAGGTGAGTGTTTGTTGAACAAACGAATAACAGGGGATTCCCCGGAGCCTTTTGTTGAACAAGTTTCCCAAGTACTATTTGGGGATTTGCTACTGCTGATGGGAATGTACTGTAGACCTGGATCTCTTTGACTGAGGGGCCTAGATAAAAATACTTAGCTGACATCAAGCAAGCAGTAGGACTCAGTTTCCATTTATAGCTTCTGTTAAGGTAGGAGAAAAAAAATTCTGAAATATGCCAGGTTTTCACAGGCTAGCGTGGACTGCACAGTGAGTTCCAGGCCACTACAGCTAAAAAAGGCTTTGTCTCAGAGATACAGACAGACAGACAGACAGACAGACAGACACACAGACAGTGAGAAAAAGTGAATGAAATCTAGCGTTGAGACTCTGTTCCTCACAGGAATGCCACTTTTACACATGCTTCTCTTTACACCTCTCTGCAATCACCCCACCTTCTGGCACTCCAAGAATATATTTTTTTAGCGTGGCATTCAACTTTTTGGATGCTGTCTCTTAATATTTAATGATAAGGTTATTTTATGTTAATTGTGTTATTTCAAAAGTTTTGCTGACTTTTTTTAATGTCCTGGGGCCATATGGAAGCATCTTATTCCAATTTAAGCTAATGACAAGAGAATGTTCTACAAAGCATTTAAACTAAGCACAGAGCATTTGAAAGCATGCCAGTTGGGAGGCTGTGGGAAAGGATTTGTGTGAGAAGTTTGACATACCCCTGCCACCCTCTTTTCACCTCATCCATTAATTTGTAGCCCCATACCCAGAAAGACACAGAAGGAAATATAAAATACCCCTTAAAGTTTGAATCATGGAGATATTCTTATGAAGCAGGCAAATGTGTTGGTTATGTATCTGGAAGCAACTGCACCTAGATAATTTCTTCATGGGAGTTGATTTCTGCTGTGTGGTAGATAGAAGGGGTCAGAGCACAGAGGGCGTGAGATTTTCAAGACATCTGGAGTGTGTTAGCATTTACAGTGGCCCCCCTATCTCAATGGAGGTATCCTAAACTGCTGTTAGTTGGGGCTACCCTCTTGTTGTAGGACAGTTGCCCTCTGAGTATAATGTGGCCAGTGCTATCTTGAATTATCAACAGTTAGGATTACTGATAGATACCTGCACCAAATTAGTCCCATTAATCTTCCATCATTGAAATGGGGAGGGAGGGCTCATGACACCCTTATCTTTCTCCAAGGATTTATTGCCAATGGTTACTAGGGAAGAGGACTTACAAAGCCCAACTGCTGATTTATAGATAGTTGCTAAATGGAGGTGCTCATGTCCCTATCCAAGACAGTAACCTGTTATTAGGGAGAAAGTCAATATTGTATGTAGCCTGCCCTCCACCCTGTAACTTTCTTCAGTGCAGGAATATGAACAACGCTTGTTTCATGGGGCTAGAATGAGGAACTGGATTTTACGTCTCACTCCATAGAAACTAAAATGATCCCTTGTGGTTAGTGTCTACCATATTACATAGCCTCCGTCTGAACAGAGCCATAACCTGGATTCCTGCCCTCCCAGCTCCAGGCCCTGCTGTTACCCCTCACATGCTCTAGTGTTGATACACAAGCACAAGGAAGCCTGGGTATTCACCTGTTGGAGTTGGGAGGCCACCGGGGAACCCTAGACAGCTGGCACCCCCTCTTGAGTAATGAATGACCCTTAGAGTGAAATATGTAGATTCAGAATCACCAGTTCAGGCCCTCTGCTCCCCTTGGCTGCTTCTACAAATATAAATGAAGAGGACTAAATTGAGAGAGCTGGATATTTTTTGAGTTTCTTTGTCTTTCTAGAGACAAGGTCTTGCTATAGCACCAATACTAGGGATTTATAAGTGTATACCACCTTGCCCAACTAAGTGGGGAAATTGTTTAAGGTGCTAGGTAGGTTGAGTCAACAAGAAGAAAGGGGACTATGGCAGAGTGATGGTTGGAAGCTTTATCTGCGGTTGGTGATGGAGACTAGGCTCTTCTCTTACAGAAGAGCAGAGTGTGGCTCCCAGAGTCCTTGATGGGTGGCTCACAAGCACCCGGAACTCCAGCTCAAGGAGGATCTGACACCACAGGCACCTGCACTCATGCACACAGTTTAAAAATAGTTGAGACACATCTTTAACAAGTGACATATTTGTCTATATCAACTCTCACATCCAGATGCCCTTGAGGAAAGAGCTCAACTGCTGAGAGAGTTCTTTCCCCTTCACGAAGGGAAGGTGAACCCTCTGTTCTGCATCTGGGTAGACTTGTTCAATAATGAATCAAACAGCATCAAGGACAAAAGTCCCATTGAAACATTTACCTCGCCATTGTCACTGCTCTGGACTTGTAAGTTTTCTGGTTTGTTTGTTTGTTTGTTTGTTTTTCACCTCCTGTGACTTTTGGTTGAGTAGGAAGGAAGTGCAGACAACGAAAGGATTTTATATACTGAAAAAATGCCTGAAGGATCCAGATTTGCCCATTGGCTTGCAGTAAATGCTGGGTCTGCAGTGGGCATAGGTTCTCAGTCTTCCTTGAAATTTTCTATGGCTCATGCAGCTGGGGCTCTTTCATATCCAGTCCCGGAACAGCACCACCAGCTCCAGCGTGCCTGGTCAGAAGGCCATATGCAGGGGACTCCTGGCTTTAAGAAGGAGGGTCTGGCTTTAGGAAAGCGGGGGCTGGCTTCTGTATTTTGTGATCTGGAAGCGTCCTCAGCTCACTTTGAAGCTTAGCTGGCCTCCTGGCCTCGGAGCAAACGATGAAGAAGTCATTTGCTTGTCCTTACATGGCCTCCAATTTCTGATCTGCAAACTGTGACAGTTTCCTATTCCCTTTCCTACCCATGGGCAGAGCCATGGCCCCAGTGGGCCTATGGAAACATACCATTAGTTTCGTTAGAAGGGAAAACAATCTCCGGAGAAGTGAAGATGTTTTCGCTGATTCCTTGACCTCCACACTAAAAGCAGAAGCAGAATCTGCCTCTTACAAACCACCTAGTGACAGTTTTCCTCAGCCTCAGTCCTCCCTCAGCACCAAATAGTTTCTCCCAACACTAGCCTGCTGAAACAGCTGCTCCATGCAAAAAAAAAAAAAAAAAAAAAAAA
>LR749758.1:51443-81443 GCA_902729485.2 Mus minutoides
TCACATAACATGTACTCACTGATATGTGGATACTAGCCCAGAAGCCTAGACTACCCAAGATACAATTTACTAAACCCATGAATCTCAAGAAGAATGAAGTTCAAAATGTGGTCTCTTTGCCCCTTCCTAGAATTAAGAACAAAGCACACATTGAAGGAGGTACAGAGATCATGTGTGAAGCCGAATCAAAAGGATGGACCAACCAGTGACGGCGGCTGCCAGGGATCCTTCCCATAAGCAGCCACCAAAATAAACACTATAGCATATGCCAGCAAGATAAAGCTGAAAGGGACCTGATATAGCTGTCTCGTGGGAGGCCATACCAGTGCCTGGCAAACATGGAAGTGGTTGCTCACAGTCAGCTATTAGTTGGAACACAGGACTCCCAAGGAAGGAGCTAGAGAAAGTACCCAAGGAGCTGAAGGGGTCTTCAACCCTATAGGTGGAAGAATAACATGAACTAACTAGTTTCCCCTGAGCTCATGTCTCTAGCTGTGTATATGGAAGAAGATGGCCTAGTTGGCCATCATTGGGAGGAGAGGCCCCTTGGTCATACAGACTTTATATGCCCCAGTACAGGGGAACACCAGGGCCATTATGTGGGAGGGCGTGGGTAGGGGAGCGGGGCGGGGCTGCGGGAGGGTAAGGGGAAATTTCTGGATAACTTTCGAAATGTAAATGAAGAAAATATCTAATAAAGAGAAAAAAATTTTTAAAAAAATCCTAAATAAGACACATGGCTACTGAGTCAGGTAAAAAAAAAAAATTCTATATAGTAACATGATTGGGCCTGGCTATATGGCTGCTTATGTATTTGACCTAAAACATTTCAATACTTAATTACTATGCAGGTGTCAACACAAGATCTCATGAGTAAATAGCCCAACTCGTTTATTTAAGAAAAGTATTACACATCTATGGTGCAGTTACCAGGGCCAGTGAAACCTGCCAACATGGCCCTTCATTTCTCGAAGCCTGTCAGGGGGCAATTGACAAAGCACGATGTTCTGAGAGGCTGAGTGAGGGTATCCAGGTGAGGGGATATCTAGTACTGGTAGGGAGTCAATTCAAGCCAAGTTCTTTTGAGAATGTGATATTTGATCTGGACATAAAAGTGTTTCCTGGGTAAGAAAGTAAAGAATATCAACCCAAGGAGTGCTTTATGTGGCATCATGGGGTGTGGTTTGCTTGGACTGGACACTGAACGTGTCTGGTTGACTTCATTGTTTATATTGGTTCTCTGAATGGCTCCTAACTGTCCCCAGTCAGAGTACTAGCTAGAGTACTAGTCTCCACTGTAGAAACTCTGTTACTTCAGAGTCTCCTTACTTTCCGACCATACTATGACATGGAGTCACAATGACAGGCCAACCTTTGTCCAAAATTGGTTTGTTGAAACTATCTTTTTCTGTATTGTCCGCAGCAGTTGTATAGTGGGTACTGAGACTCTTGTCTCACTTCCCAAACGTGGAGCTGGAGGCAACAGAAGCTGTGATAACTAACCAGTGACCTTACAGTGCCCAAACCTGGGACAGTCAACACCCATTCTTTTTTTTTTTTTTAAAGATATTTTCTTTANTCACATAACATGTACTCACTGATATGTGGATACTAGCCCAGAAGCCTAGACTACCCAAGATACAATTTACTAAACCCATGAATCTCAAGAAGAATGAAGTTCAAAATGTGGTCTCTTTGCCCCTTCCTAGAATTAAGAACAAAGCACACATTGAAGGAGGTACAGAGATCATGTGTGAAGCCGAATCAAAAGGATGGACAGTCAACACCCATTCTTTTTTTTTTAAAGATATTTTCTTTATTTACATTTCAAATGCTATCCCGAAAGTTCCCTATACCCTCCCCGCATCCCCCCCTGCCCTGATCCCCCACCCGCCCACTCCCACTTCCTGGCCCTGGCATTCCCTGTACTGGGGCATATAAAGTTTGTAAGACCAAGGGGCCCCTCTTCCCAGTGATGGCCGACTAAGCCATCTTCTGCTACATATGCATCTAGAAACACAAGTTCTGGGGGTACTGTTTAGTTCATATTGTTGTTCCACCTAAAGGGTTGTAGACCCCTTCAACTCCTTGGGTAATTTCTCAAGCTCCTCCATTGGGGGCTTTGTGTTCCATCCTATAGATGAATGTGAGCATCCCCATCTGTGTTTGCCAGGCACTGGCATAGCCTCACTCGAGATAGTTACATCAGGGTCCTTTCAGCAAAATCTTGCTGGCATATGCAATAGTGTCTGGATTTGGTGGCTGATTATGTCAACCCCCATTCTTAACTATTATGGCTTCTTTTCATTCCTAGCTTCTGTCTAGGCCACCAACGCCTTGTCTTGCTCCTCCCTATAGAACCTGGTATGTCTATGGGTTTCATGTCCCATAGACAGATGTAGAGTTGATTGGGCAAATAAACAAATCAGTTTTGAAGACATGACCCAGTCTTTTAATTTTCTCCTCATTGGATTCTAATCACCATGAAGGCAGCAGATGCTAAATTATGAGATTTACAGAGTGTGGGAATGAATGTATTGACATGTTCCATAATAAAATCAATTGACATTTGTTAAAATAATGATATTAAAAATTAATAACAATATTAAGAGTGTTAATATTTTTAAATGTTAGGCTATGAATATACAGGCACCTTTAACAAAATTGTCTCCAGAAATCCTCTGTTTCTGGTGGCAGAGAGCACAACCAGACCATTTCTCTTGCTGTCTCCCTTCCTTGGGAAGACATAGCCACTGGACAATATTGCACCTATTTCAAGATTGACAGATCTGAGAAATGAGTTCTTCTTGGACTTTTTTCTTCTTAAAGAATGATCTTTCTTCCAGAAAGCTTGTACACAGAGATATCATTAGAGGTTTATTAAGTCCTAATAATATTGCAGTGTATTATAATTTAAGTACAAACTCCTCAAGGATAATACAAGAGATTTAGATTCTGAAATTCCGTAGAGTACATTCTTGGATATCTGATTATGTTTCTGGGAAAAGGAATAGATTTGAAGCTGAGAAAGTCCTATGGAATTAAAGGTCATCACATTTTGTTGTTGTTTGTTTTATTTTGTTGTTTGTTGTTGTTTTGTTTTGTTTCTCTCATACTGTCCATTTATGTGATAATGAAAGGGGAGGCTGGCAGGAGATAATACTCTACCAAGTCAGTGATACAGGGTGTGATTTTCAAGTGACCACTACAGTACTTTACCTGACAGTTTGTAATAGATAGGTTTCTGCATTGATGTTTAGCTTCCCCCCAAATCTGCAATATCCCCAAAGGAATCATCATCTCCTGATGCAGATTTATATTTGCAAGTCAAATATATAGAACTCTTCCACCGGAATCACATACAGGTTGTCAAATCAGACACACAAAAACTGGAAAATTAAATGCCTTGGAAAAAATTATTATTTTTTTATATTACTACTTTTTAAAAAAAGAACTGCCAGTCAAGTTTACTGTGGGTGGTATCTAGGGGCTGTGCTGCTCTTGCGTGTAAGAGCGGGTGTCTGTCCAATTGTGAAGCAATTGGTAATCATGGAGTATTACATTAATTATTTGAAAGGAGTCTAGAACCAAGATGCTTTCAAAAGACATCCATCTCATAACAGTATTTTCATAGTGACAAGGGGGAGAGAGACACGGCTGTGATGAAATTGCCAAAACATTGAGGCCTCTCCACAGACTCGCAGACCTCTGTGGGTTCATGCTGGCTTTGTTTCCCTAAGTACCTGACAGGTTCCTGAGTGCCAAGCCGTTTTATATTTGGTCGCCAGGGTAAATTTAAGTCACTAAGAGACACCGCAGAGTGGCTTCCGCTGTGCGGTTTCTCACTTTGTTTTGGATCCAGAGCAAGATGATTGGCATTCGAATGAAGGTTAAGCACCATATTAGTGGCTTAAATAAAGAAAAGACAGTTGGTATCTTGCAATCATAATTTCACTGTTACATTTAGAAGTCACTTTCCTATAGGCCATTTCATCTAGCTCTCACAACATCAAAAGGTCATGTGATTTCTGTTCTAGGAGCCAATAGAGAGAAAGAGAGAGAGAGCTCCTTCTTGCAGACTGTGTATACAGGACACTGCTCTGTCTTCTGGTTGGGTAACTGACTGCCAGACCACAGTGTTTGCCTGGCCTTCCGGCTTCCCGCCATAGAGAATAGAGTAAGTAAAGAGGAAGAGAACTGAGGCAGGAAACAGGCCTGGGGCTTGCAAGGTGGATGAAGGGGCCTAAAGCAGCTCCTGTTCTCAGCCATGTCTCAGGTTTTAGGAAGTAAAAGAGTAAACTCACATCTGTGCTTACAGGTCTAGTAACGGGATGTGACTGACAGCCGTGGGGGGAAGATGACAGTCTCTTCCACATGCTGAGCAACGAGGCTCTCATTGGGGAGCCTGGGGTGGTGGCCTGGCTCCGGGGTCCACTTATAGATCGTCTGAATCTTACAAGAGACTAGAGACTTTTAAAAACAATTTGAAAAGATTCTTTCATTTCATTTCTGTGATTTGAACTCAACTCCGGTCTTCATTGTTAGCCTACATGGAGTTAAATTGTAATTCAAGTCTGAGTTTATGTAATAGACATGATGTACACATTCTCTTTACACTCTGCACACACAAATGGAAATCTGATGTAGTGATGTTGTCTTTTAATCAGTGTACTTAATATCTTACTCAGCATACAAATACACCAGATGGCATCATTATTTCGTCTCTTATTTTTTTCTTCGTTATTTTCCTACTTGGTCCAGACCTTATTATAGGCTTGTTCAACTGAATTGAAAGAGCAGTTGATACTTCACCTTGATAATGGCCAGTCCTAATTGGTAACAGAGAAAGAGTTATCAGAAGAGAAGATGGGCCAAGAGCCCCACACAATGGTTCCCATGGACTCTTAAGGCTATTTAGTATTTAAATTGAAAAGACTCTGGTTATAATTTTTTTATATGCCCATAGACTTGTGTATGTATCTCCTGAGATGCAGATTAAATTTTGAGAAAATGTTTTGAGCAATAATTTAATTTAAAGCAGTGGTACTCTTATTGTTAAACTGCAGGGCTGAGTGGAAATTTTTTGTTGTGTCACCATAGATACCAACATCTAATTTGATTACTCTTGTGAATAGTTGCTAACTATAATCTGATAGCGACTGTTACTTTTCATCAGCGGGAAGGAGCCTGCTAATTGAGCTGGAGAGAAGCCAGAGAAATCTTTCAGAGGAGTAGTTTTATATACAGTGGTTTTAATAAGTGATCCAATGAAACCTTTTATAAAAGCAACAAAGACAAGAAGGGTCTGGACTCAGTAAGTATGATCCGCACAGCTACAAATGAACCCCAGACAATGCTGGATCATGTCGGTCACTCAAACCCAGTCCAGCAAGGTCAAATAAGAAGAGCTTCATTTATTCAGCAGCCTTGAGCATCCTTATTTGCTTAACAACTCTTAAAGAAAGCCTTGTCTGTCACTGGGGTTTAGTCAATAGGCAAGGTGCCTCTTATGCTATCAAATTATGCAAGACCATCATCCTGCAAGGAAGATGTTTGCATGTTGGTTTCACAAGCACAATTAATGTTCTATTAGATAGATACCTTTACTAACAAGAGGACTTTTTGTAAGAGATATTGGTATATTTTCCTGTAATCCCCTAGGAGTGTAGATGGATGGATACTTCCAAACACAGTTTTTATTTCCTTAAGGAAATTGAAGCACTGGGAAAATTCTTAAGCTAAGAATTTATGTTTCATGTTGTATACTTGGTTAGCCTAACAGATAGCCTCTACTGGCTGTGGGTGCAACATTTTATTTCTTACCTACTACATACTTCTAAGCACCAATATTTGTCCTATAATCCTGCCCTTATAATAGATCCTATGATTCCTGTCTTGTTGGTGAAGCAACACCATTTCAGAGAATTTAATCCAAGTGTGCACTTTAATATCAGACCACAGCATGTGGATCTGGCCTTGAAATTTTGTGGCTGAACTGCTTCCCACCAGAGCCCGATCTTTAGATTAGGAGGTAGAAGTATTTTTATGGCAACAGGGTTTACAAAATTTGGATTGTGGAGCTTAGAGGCCTTATTTACTTCTAATGTTGAATGAGAGGCAGATGTCGTATGGAAATCCTTTGGCGTGTATTGGATGTATGGCAAGTAGTAGTTGTCATTGGGGTATTTTTCTATGTGTTTGGCGTGGTTTCACCTAGTTCTGCTCAAACCTACTGCACTTATGGTTTTCCCAAGAAATCTTATTAGAATGTAGATTTTTTTCCATGTCTCAAGGTGAGAATTTGTATTGTAAATTGGTTCTGAGCAACGCTGGTAGGTTCTGCTAATAGTCTGAGGTTTTTGTTATACTTAGTCTCATAAAGCCTTAGGCTTTTCATAGAAGTAAAAGGGTGTTGGAGAGACTGCGCGCTCAAGTCAAGGAAGTACATCTCAGGAAACATAAATTTCACTGGGAAAAGTTGCTTTCAAGTATAAATGGGTCATCCTGAAAAGCCTTTGATTGGGAAATGCTGTGACAAACTGACAAAGTGTCTCAGCTCCACAGCGAGTCCCTCATTAGAGCCCTTTAGGCAAATGGGGCTGGTGGTTTGTGGAATTGCAGGAGTTGTTACTTTCTGGGTACTCAACCTGAACTTGTACCACCCTGTTAGCAAGCTGCTCTTCAGTTTTGAGCCCTAGGCAACTCGCTGATCACACCTTATGCTAGCTCTTCCTGTAGGTTCTGTGTAGAAGCTGGCATGTACCTTTGACATCACCAGCTCCTAGCTTCCCTAGGTAGGCACTGAATCCCAGATTAAATGAGTTGTTCAATTTTTAGGCACTCTTAGCTATACACCTGCCCGACATGTCCACAGCTCTGAAGTCAGAGTTGTCTTCTCATTGGGGACTTTGGACCACTGTGTCACTGTGTGATAAGTAGTATTTTGTCTCTCTTAGTGGTATAAATGGCACTATTGGAACATCTTGAAATGGACAGGTTTTCAGATGTGATGAGATATTGCAGTAGAGAGACAAGTTTCCTGGATCATTATATAGTGCTCCTCCACTGCATACTCCATGATGCAGTTATCCTGATGTTCTTGAAGACATCTGGGTATCACGGTCAACTCTATAGCTGAGCTGGTTACCACATAGTAGCTGCGTAACTTCTATTATCTTCAGCTTATGCTCCTGTAGCTGTGTGAGACACTGTCCATGAATCCATTCATATAAAATATTCAGAAAGCTGCTGGCATGTAGTAACTCCTCAACAAGAACAGTATTACTATTGTTGATGATCTTACTAAGTCAGCCCAGACCCTCGACAGTGTCTACACAGTAATGTGAACAGAATAGGTATTTATTTCTGTGTGCATGCTGTAAAACTCTACCCATTCAGGAAGTCTTTTAAAGCCCTGAATATGACTTAGGTTTTTCAATGTGCTTCAATACTAACTGTGACACCAAGGGAATCTATAGCACTTCTATCTATAAAGGGCAGTGAAAGCATAAATTGACAAAGATTTGTCTTGACTGATATAGACGTTGGCCTGTCTACAAACTTGTATTTCACCTGTCCAGTGAAAACCAAGACAGTGGAGCGATTGTCTGTTAGGTGAGGACCATTATTCTATTTGCCCTACTCCCACAGTGCTAGGAAGCCCTGACAAGATTGTGTTTGTTTTGAGACCTGATCAAATGAGACATAGTTTGCCATACTGTCTCCTTCGTTCTGCATCAAGTCCTGGAGTTATTACTCATATTTGTTCCATTGTGTGATTGCCTAATTCAGTCGTCGTCAGTGTAATGGATATGGACACTTTCATTCTGTGTATTTAGTCTTGAGCTTCTCGCTATGTTTTCTTTCTCTGCTTATGACCATTGTGTTGAATGAGAGGAGTTGGGAGTCCTTTATCGGGATGAGAAAAGTGTCTCCCCCTAGACCCCCCCAATGCACACATGTGGTCTTGTACCCATCGTCAGGGGCTGCACTGCCTTACCTTACTGGTTCTTTTTCCTCCCTGTTGTTATGAAGATCCTAAGAGAAAGACCTTAGCATATTTATTTAAAAAAAAAAAAAAAAAAAAAAAAAGGCCTGCCGAGTGTGGCAGAGTTCAAAGTAGAAACCACCTGACAGGATTTCTTTTCTGGGTAGATCCAAGCTAATTTGCTTCACTGATTTCATACCTACTCAAGAAAGATAACAGCTCATCTGAGCTCCTGTCAATTTCCCTAGGTACTTTTCTGATAAAAATTGGAAAAAGCTATTCTCCCACATTTTAGCAAATTACACATAAAATTTATAAGGTGCATTGCCTGTCAATAATAGCTAGCATGTTACATATGGAGGCTTTGGTAATAGATGGATCCAGATAAATTTGTTTTCAACCACCTATTCTACAGACACACATTACATTTCACTACATCTCCTGGCCAGTGAGGTAATAGCTCTCATCAGAGCGCTGTGATGACGAGGTGCATCAGAAGTGAACAAGGGAGAAACACGGAGGGAGGAACCACCTGGCCCTTAGTGCAGCAGTGACCGGAACCGGAAGAATCCTGCACCAGGAAGCCGAACAGATTCCACAAATGGTATCTAGGTCTTTCAGAATGGACAAAGTAGTAAATATTTTGAGTAAAGTTTGTTTTTGTTTGTTTGTTGTTGACAAATGTTCCAAAAGGCACCTTAGATTTCTTCCGAATCTTCCAGTGACATTTAATCAGTTTGTGGCTGATCAGTCTTTTTGAATGCAGGTCTTGCTGATCAGTTGACATGTTAGGAAGGGTAGAGCACGCCAGCATTGACATTTGAACAGCTATGTCTGTGGACACGGAGTCTCTGGCTGAGAACTCAGGGATGGGTCTTGCTCCTGAGCTCTCACTGCCATCCCCAGGAAGGTGGCTGTGAAAAGCTCATTCATTCCAGGGCACTCCCTTGCCTCTCCTTTCTCTCTTTCACATCAGAAAGTGTGAGCCACACGTTTTGGGTTAGGTTCATACTTGCCATTCATTTAAGGTGAACAAGACCACTTCTAACTTGGAACCTTGGAAAGAGGTGTGATCAGAGTAGTAGATAAAGAAAGCCAGGTTAATTTCCAGCTTCTGCTGGAATCTTTATTGGGCAACTTTACAATATCAAAGCTAGGGGGGCTGGCCACACTTAGAATTTAAATCAAACTCTCAGTACAAATTTAGAAACTTAACAGTACATTTTTATCTTAGCGTGTCAGAAAAACTATCTGAGGTATTTGTTGAAACTTACAAATTGACTATCTTTAAATCTTCATAACAGTGTAGAATGTGTAACTAATTTAAATATAGCAGAAATATAACTATATTTTCATTTCAAAAATAAAATTAAAAACAAGTATTTTTTTAAAGATTTATTTATCGTATATATGTGAGTACACTGTCACTGTCTTCAGACACACCAGAAGAGGGCATCAGATCCCATTACAGATGGTTGTGAGCCACCGTGTGGTTGCTGGGAATCAGACTCAGGATCTCTGGAAGAGCAGTCGGTGCTCTTAGTTACTGAGCCACCCCTCCAGCCCCAAATACAACAATATTAAAGATTACTTTAAGGACTCAGCTATTTTGTATGTTCCTCTGTTTGAGTGCGTGTGTGTGCAGGTGTGCACGCATGCGTGTTCACACATGTTTAGATCTGCGTGCGAAAGTTGGAAGAATTCAGCAGGATCAGCTTTCCATGTTGGTTTTCTTCTTTACTTCTTTTTTTTTTCTAAGTATGTGTGAGGCAGAGTTTCATTACCTCAGGCTCCCCGCTTGGACCAAGGTAGCTGGCCAGTGAATCCCAACGGTTACCCTGTCTCCACTTTCCAAGTGCTGGGATTACAATATCACAGCTTTTTTTTTTTTTCATGGATTTGGAGGCTTGAACTGGAGTCTTTCTTCTTGCAAAGCAAGCAGTTTGCCAACTTACCCCGGCCCCTTAGGTGTATTTATGACTGAGACCTTAGAACCTATTTTTCCCTAAGGCAGAGACAGTCATTTCAAGCACCTCAGGCACGTAGTCTTTCCTCCTCATGCTGACTTGTTTGCAAACAGATCCACTGAGAGCATCACAGGTGGTGCTGGTGACAGGCAGAATCATTTTTCGGGGACTGAAGGACTTTTTGTAACCTTCTACAAGAGCTTTCGATGGGACGTGAATTGACCTCCCCGTCTCTCCTTCATCCCACTGTGTTTGAAGCATTTGTGTAAGAACTAATGATGGGAGGACGGAGGGGCAGAGCCCAAACTGCAGTATGCCAGTGACTTGGGCTGACCTTTTTTTTTCCACTTTTTACCTCAATATGAACCTCCATGTCTGTAAGTCTCTGTCTCTTGCTGCTCATATTTGGGTAAGTCTTCAGCTATTTATCGCTCAGTTTTGCCTTGTCTGCCCCACCCCAATTTGTGGTTATCTATACATTGGTGTTCTAGGAATACCCTTCCTGAAAGGATACAGCTGGTCAGAGAGTGTCAGGCTCCTTACTGATGGCTGGACTTGACAGGTTGGCTGGAGGGTGAGTTTGAAACATGGGTGACCAGCAATGTCTTCTTCCTCAACACTCATGTCTCCAATATTGTCATCATCAAATAAACAAAGATCAATACGTGCACACATTGCTTTTTTGGTCCTTTTACTAGGAAGCGGGTTTCCTCCTGCTTTAGGGAGGAGAGGCTCTGTGACAGTCCATCATGAGAACATCATGCCACAGGCATCAAAGAGATTAGATGACATGGCTTAGCATAGACACTAACATTAGATCATCCTCTGAACTCTTCAAAAGCACATGGTATCTTGGGCAGGCTGCATTTTAGGAGCCACAAAAAAAGGCTAATTCAGCATTTTAAAGAAAACCTGAACTTCAACCACCTCTTCATGGGTCGCAGTGTTTTAATAAAATGAATGGTTACAGGGGTTACAGTGCTCTGCACAATCTTGTTTCTTAGCTTGCTTCATCAGAAGTAAGCAGCTGGACCTTAGGAGAAGAGCCCCTACAAAGTTAGCTCCAAATACACAGACTGTCTTGTCTTAACTGCAAATCACGGAAGAACCAGGGAGTTTTGTAAGAATGTCCTTTATTTCCCCATCACTGGTGGGCAATGGATTAAAATATGGGAACTGGAATCTGAGCGCAAGGCTGCAAGTCTTTAACCTGAGAACTCAGAGTGTGGCAGAAGAAGGATCACAAGATTCAGCCCAGCCTGGGCTCCAGAATGAGCCTCTGTTCGAAAGACACAAACCAAAGACACGCATCAGGGAATGAATAAGTTACATTTTATGATCTTTGAAGATACTCCAAAGAGTGTTGTGTTGTCGAGGTGGTGAGAAAAATTCCAACGAATTCATCCGGTAGGCTTCCTTCTGAGTGGAGGTTGGAACCACATGGTGAGTTCAGCATGATCAGTCAAAAGTCAAGGGCCGGGTTGTTTTCTCTCATCCATTTGATGTGGTACTGAGGGTGAGCCAAGAGCTTGAGGACGCTACCGACTATAAACTCTGCATGCAGAGCTACTCTGTGTGTCCCATCTGCTGAGGCCTGTGTTTGGTAAGTGACAAAAGACAGGCATTTGTAGGCCAGAGGGGGCGTGGAGGAACCCTTCTGTGTCCCATTCCCTTCCTTCTTTTTTGCCCCTCCACCCCTCATCGTCCACCCACCCCCACTGCTTTCCAATGAACCCTTAACAACCCCTGCATATGAATGAAGTTTTGAAAGTCATCTTCTAACAATACAAGTTTTCATAGATAGATCATATCTTTATTGACTTGTTTTTCTGAAGTTTAGTGGAGGTGTTAGAAGACATTCTTATTATTGTTTTGCTTTGGGCTAAGACAGCTATAATTGGGACTAGTGTTTATTGAAAACGTAAAATTAGCAAAAGAGTTTAGAAACAAGATTTTTGCCTGATTCGCACATTTCCTGGAACCACATCTGGCTTAAATTCAAATAGTTTTGAATTTGTTTGTTGTTGTTGTGTTTTTTTCTTCTTCCTTGAGAGCTTAAAAATTAGTCTTGTTTCTTTTTTAAAACATAAGAACATGTAAACTATTAATCAGGTTTAAATTTACTGAATTGAATGCCCGTGGCTGGAGATCATGATATGCCTAGATTTTTCTCTTCCATGGCTTTGGAGTGGCATATACCAGCAGTCCACAGAAGAGGTCTGTTGGAAAGGGTAGAAAAATGAAGATAGCTTTGTGTTGGAGAAAACGAGCAAATTGTTTTACAAGCGAGCAGCCGGAGAGGCGTTGAAAACGGAGGAAGACAAAGAGGCCTAATAATGATAATCACACATTAAGGAAGTGAATTTTCCCCAAAGGAAGGTGCTAATGTTTATTTGGATGAACTGAACTGAGAATTCATTTTTCTTCCCTAAAGTAATTCAAAGTATTCTTGTCTCTAGCACTTTATTTTATTATGGGACCAAGAGTTGTGTTTTCAGCATATTAGCTCAACATCGCACAAAGTGAAATGTATACATTAGATTGACAAAGAGAATATTTTCAAACTCTGTGGGATTTTTTTTCTGCACTGAATTCTTCTGCTTTGTGCCTATGGTATTTTTATTGGCTTTGTATTATAATCTCAGAAGGTAACTATGAGTAAAGAATTCTTAACTGTCCTCTCTGAGCTTACTAATATTACATGATAGCGTGCCCCACTAGTTGGTAAGTTCAAAGGCTCTAATAGGAAAAACAGCCCTCCTTGCATGCTTTAGCTAGCATTCATGATCATTTTTTCTCGCTTGGATTATTATGTAAGACTATTCCTGACCCATATTAATAGGTATAAGATTAACACAACTTCTGGAAAGGAAGAGTCCCCCACCACTGACAAGACAGCAAAGCTTGTGAGAAGATTTAGTGCTATGGAGCACGTGACTTCGCTTCTGCCAAGTGATTTGTAGCAACACACACTGAGCAAGCGCTTGAACTTATAGAGAGTACATGAAACACAGAGGCCAAGGAAGGAGTGATGGGGGTGATGACTGTCAAGTTATTTTCCCTTGCTCCCTCCAAACACAGACAGAGTACCAGGAGGCCACAGTACTGTCAGCCACATGACTGCATTAGCTAGGGAAATGTTTGAAGAAAGTCAAGTTAACACAAGTTTCAGTTCACTAGCCTTCAGCTCTCCAAGCTCTAGTACATGAGAAGGAGAGCAGAAATGAGATGGTTAAATTGCTTTGAATGAACATATAGGGAGGTTAAAGCCTCTGCAGAAATTCAACTATATGCAGGGCGAGATGATCACAAGTCACACAAGTAGCCACTGCCTAATTTCTTCTCAGTATGACAGTTACTCATTCGGCACACACTCATCAGCACCTGCTGTGAACCAGGAACTGTTCTTGCATGAGGGATGAAGGAATGCATCGTCAACAGCAGACCAAAGATCCCTGTATCTTAGCTCAAATGCCAGTGTGGACGATGGGCAATGGGTAGTAAACATAGTCATGAAGTAAGCTGTATTTGAAGGCTGTAAACAGGAGCCGGGAAGATGGCTCGCTGGGTAAAGAAGTTGCTATGTAAGCATAAGAACCTGAATTCAGATCTCCACAACCCGTGCTGAGGGGTTGGGGTTGAGGGATGTGGTCTAGGTATAGTATGTGCCTGCAAGCCAAGTGCTGGGAAGACAGAGACAGGAGGATACCTGAGGTTTACTGGCCAGACAATCTTCTAAGCTCCAGCGTCAATGAGAGATCATGACTTCAGAGAGAAGGAGAAGGGCCTCAAGAGAAGACCCAGTGTTTAAGATCACTTGTTGCTCTTTCAGAGGGCAAGTCAGGCTGTTCTGGGCCTCTTTGGGTATCTGCATATACATGGCACACATGCATACATGCACACACATGCACACACAGGCACATACGCAGAGAAAGACATAAGTAAATAATAAGTCTTTGAAAAATTTAAGATGGAGAGTATTAAGAAAGACCAAATATCCACCTCTGGCCTACACAATGTGAGTGCACATGCAAGTACATGCTCACACACACACATACACACACATACACACTCACATACACTTACTAACTCACTCTCATATACGTGCACACAGACACACACATTCATTGCATGCATGCATGCATGTATGTATGCATGGATAATGAAAGTGATAATATCCAAAAGAAAGCATACAAATAGAATAAAAGTGACTTGGAGTATGTGTGGGGCAGACAGTATGAATTGGATGGAGTATGTATGGGTCAGTGTGTGGACAGCTGGCACCAATCCATAAAAAGATCCTCTCCCCTACACACACACACACACACACACACACACACACACACACACACACACACAAGTATATGTCTATTTTAAGGTAGAAGCTAACTGCTTCTCAAAGGGGTTAAGTACCTTGCCCCAGATCAAACAGCTGGGAAGACCAAAAGTTGCTTACTCAAATATATTTTTATTCTCCCCTGCTGCTGCTCTGCTCTGTGGGCTCCCCACTCCACTGTTTCTGTGCTTTTTACCAGGGATAGATTCGGCCCAAATGATCAGTTTCAAGATGGTGTTGTGCAGATGTTTGATTGGATGTGGGGGTTTTGTAGGCCACTCAGGGTTCCAGTACCAGACATAGTTCATCGCTGTAGTTATAACCTTGGGAATAGCAGCTTATAATAACTGGAAATTAGACATGCATGAGAGGCTAGGAAGGTCTGGATGGAAATGCTAAGAGGAAGAAAGTAGGTTAGAGGGCAGGGCTGCAGCACAGGTGAAGGGGGATAATTACTTAACAAGGGAACCATGCCCAGGGTTGGTGCCGAGGGCAGTAAATAACTCATGTGCACCATGAATTGAGGAGAGCCGGTGCTAACAAGTCTTACACACAGAGCCTCAGACAGGCCTTGGATTTGGTTAGGGTAGGGTCAGCAGGGCTACTGGATGGCTTTAGAAGTCTGTGGCTTAGGGAACAATCGTGATGGCATGAGAATCCAAACCTGGGTCCTCCTCTTTCCCACTGCAGCAAAGAATAAGGCGATTCAAAAGAAAAGGCAGCACAGAGCCAGAAGAACAAAGAGGACTGTGTGCACACTGAATTCTTACTGGGACTTACGCTGACTTCTTTTTGTTCATTTGTGTTGCTGTGATTTTCTTTGTTGAGACTTACTATGTAGCCCTGGCTGGCCTAGAACTTGCTCATTGCTCAGGCTATCCCCAAACTCAACTCTGTCTTCCTCTTGCCCCAGCTTCCTGAGTACTGGGATTAAAGGATCTATGACCGTGCCTGTCTACAAACCAAGTTCTAACGAAGATAATAATAATAACAACAACGATAACAACAACGTCAGTAATAAAAACAGGTCTCTGGCTGAACTTTGTCCTACACTTTCTGTGCACCTGAAGATGACCTTGAGTCCCTCCCACATCCCAGAGTAACAGAGGAATGTGCCACTATATGTGTTTAGGCAGTATTGGGAATGGAACCCAAGATAACTTGCATATTAGGCGAGCACTCTCGAAACAGAGCTACATCCCAAATCCCTCTCCTCGAGTTCCTGTTTACAGACTCTTGCTAGGGGAGTCATTTCCATACCTGGTTTTTAGCTTTCTGGTGCATGCTTCCCCTTGCTGGTGATGATTTCAAAAAACTTGTATTGTCATTAGTGGTATTAATAAAAACAAACTACAGCTTTTAGTGTGTTTGTGAGCAGTCACAGATAGTACACCTTAAGCACGTAACTCAGGCCAATCTACAGTCTCAATTACACTTAAACTTCACACAGTGAGCCAGGACTGGTGGTCCAAGCCTGCAATTCCACCTACTTGGGAATCTGAAGAGAGAGGTTTCAAACTGAAGGACTTCTCAAGGTTACAGCAAGTAAATTTAGGGTTAGCCAGTGCAATTTTCTGAGACCTTGTTTTATTTTATTAACTAATTAACTTATTTAATTCTTCACTTTACTTACCAATATCAGCCCGCCCTCCTCTCAGTACCCCCCTCCCTCCGCACCTTGTTTTAAAAGAGGGTAAAGAAGAAGAGGACGAAGAGCAAGCATGGGTGGTAGCACCGGCCCTCCGTAGTTGGCATCCTCTGGTGTTGAGTCTGTATGCTCTGCGTTTTATAGGAGAACACAGCAAGGCACAGGAAAGTGAACTTTCCCGTGTTATCACAAGTCAGTGAAGGAGTGCGGTTAAACTCCAGACAGTCCTTAGCCATGATCCTACATGGCCTCCAAAAGGAAGGCAGAGGAACAGTCAGGTACTTTAGTGCTTTCCCCAGTTTGGAAGCACTATGATTAGTGCCAATGATGATGATGAGGAGGGTGATGATGGTGGTGGTGGTGGTGGTGATGATGATGATTAGTGCTATGATTTCTTTCTATAGCTGGGGAAATTGGGCATGAGGAGGTCACTTGAACTTACCCACAAGCACGGGGGATCCTCAAAAGAGCCAAGAGGCAAACCCAGACACACAGGAAACAGTTTTAAAACTATTACTGCAGTTATAGGTTGTGTTGATTTGAAAGTTTGAAGTGCTGGAGCCGAAGGGGTGGCTCAGAGGGTAAGAGCGAGCACTGGTTTTTCAGAGGACCCGAGTTCAGTTCCCAGCACCAGGGTCTTAACTCAGCCCCAGGGGATCGGATACCCTCTGCTGGTCTCTGGCACCTGCACACCTCATGGATTGAGAAACACGACAGCTTTCAGATTTCTAGATTAAGGACGCTCAGTTTGGAATGTCTCAGTCCATTTGCGGGCTTCAGGTTCTGAGTGATCACGGTGTGTTAGAGGATTTGAAGAGACTTGGGGGAGTCTTGTTGTTTGATAGCTGGGACCCACAGAAACCTGGTGACTGCAGACAGAATGATAACGTAACAGACAACAGAAGCAATCTGGTCTGCTTCGCTGTATTTTGGGACATCCAGTGTTGATATTTTTATCATATCACTACTATAGCCTGTCACATCTGGGTCTCCTTTCCAAGTGCTCCATTTCCCATTCAAAGGCCATGGAGGTAAGCATCGGTGCCTAGCAAGCAGAGAAAAAAGATGCCTATGTGGCTTTTCTCTGTGCCACATGAAGACCCACTTGATGAATGCTTAGCCCTGGGTGGTAGGCCTCCTTGTAAGCAAGAAGTTAAAATCCGGGACAGCCTGAGCCCCACATTATCAGTAGCCTATGTCAACAAAACAAACGAAGCAAGAAGAAAAGATACAAGACTCTTGGCTGTTGAAACAACAACTGGAAAGGGAACATTTTTTTTCTCAGATTTGCTTTGCATCCTAACCCTCCTGTCTCTGTCCACCCCATAATTGCAAGGCAACTCTGTCCTGAAGCTCCTTACAGCCCCTTTAAAGTTTATGGTCTTATGAAACACAGCTGGAGAGAGAATCCTTATTCTTAAGCCTTCCTTTGAAAGTCTGCAAGTGCCCAATCTCTTTTCTCTAGGTGGGACATTAGGGATGCTCTTGTGTTCAAGGGAGACCCAGTAAGAGTCCAGGGACACCATTAAGCACACGGAAGTTATTCTCTTTCTGCCCAGAGGGATCGTTTCCCCTCCTTTCACTTACAAGGAAAAGAAAAAACAAACCCACAGATGGGATCCAAGCAAAGGAACAATAGCACTTGGCTCTGGGAACAGTCAGGAATCCCTCTTTGGCTTGCAGGCCTTGGAGTCATTACCTTCTGCTGGTGGTCTGCCTTCACTGGTCTTCCAGACCAGTTGGAAGCCACTGTTTGTTGTTCTCTGCAGGAGATGCCCGCTGGCACATGCTCCCACACAAACACACCTGCAAGCTGCCTCAATTGCTGCTAGGCCTGCGGAGTTTAAGAATACATTAAACAATCAAAGCAGATAGGCCTTGTCTTGCCCCCGCATTGCTTCATACACAGGAAGTTAGAGCAGCTACAAAAGACTGAATAGGAATGACCTGGGGAATCCAGCGGACCACTCATCTGATAGCTAATGATGAACTCAGTTGCTTTAAAGAACAGGAGCAGCTTTAAGGAAAAGGGTAGAATGGATTTGGATATCTGGATAGGGAAGCAAGCTTAGCCATTTGGTACCAATTTTACCAAAGGCAGAATTTAGACTTGCTAGCTAGGCATTATAGTAGAGATGTTGTGAGATAGCTAGGTCTGGGGTCTTTCCTAAAGAACTGGGGTGAGATGTTTCTCTTGGTCTTCCTATTGTCCAGCAGGAGAAATGTTTTTCATTCACTAGACCATTAATGCATGAGAAGGAGACCAGGGCTTGAATTCAAGACTGTTTGTGCCCTTGTGAGAGCGTCTCATCCCTCCTCTGGCCAGAGCACATTTGAGGCCCACATTTGGGTGAATTCCACGTTTCAGAGCCAGCCGGAGTCCGTGCTTCCCACCAGGGTCAGACCCTCTATTCCTTGCCCTCTACCCGGGATGTATATTTTACAGGCCTTGGTTCCACCAACACTTCCCCAGTCTATGACTAATGGACTAGGAAAGGTTGACTTAGTGAGTGACTCTGGACGACTTAAACCATAATTTAAAATTCATACTTGCAATTCCAGATCTGGGAGGTAGAAGCAGGAGGATCAGAGGTTAGCCTCATTTACAAGGCTAGCCTCATCTACATAGAAGGCTAGCCCTATTTCAGAAAACCCAAAACAAGCAAGAAACTGGAATATAACAGAACAGCAATGAGTTTTGCTATTGACTCTCAGCTAACTCCTAGCTGTGGCCAAACTCTTCTCTAGGTCTCATTGACAAGAACATTTCTGGCACCTTCTCTAAACAAAGAGAAATCTTTAATAATAAATTGTATTTGCTTCCAACGCAGACATTGGTATATTCTTGTATGAGTGATTTATAAATAAGGAAGCTAGCTAGTATCTGGGTTTGAATTATGCATTATTTTCCTATTTCTCATCTTCAAGCTGTTACATTGCTGACAGAGAATGGGACCATGGAGGTCTTTCAGTTCAGATTTCCTGATAACCTTGAATACAGAGAAGAACTGGATTTGGGTCTTTTGCTCAGGTCTTAACAAACGATAATAATTTTATAATGCAAATAAAACTGAGGACGAACAGTATAGCTAGCTGATCCATCATCAATCAATATTCACAGTATGCTCATTGGGAATTTGTGTTGTCATTGAGTTTCCCTTTAAGGTAAAACCAGTCACCAGTCATTCACCATACCTTTCTCTCTGTACCATAGCCCTATACAGCACTATCCACTCCAACTCCCTGCAAAATGCATGCATGTGTAGGTGTGTGTGTGTGTGTGTGTGTGTGTGTGTGTACATCTGTGTATGTTTGAGTATCTCTGTGTGTCTGTGTGTGTTGCATGTAGACCATGTGTCTACAGTCTGTTTACCAGCTCTCATCACAGGGAAGCAGAGGGCCTACCACACTGAGCACATGAGTGACTGTGGAGGCCTGTGACTGAGTGTGGTTTCATGAATACCAGATCCCATATTGAAGCAACTAACCAGAGGAGCACCCACTCTTCCAAGGAGTCCTGAAATATCCTAGAGGCCCCTGGGCAAAAGATGCTGAGCTAACAAATGTCTTCTCAAGAGATTGAAAACAGCCCAATAAGTCAAGTCATACTAGCAAATGACTTTTGACTCCCTTTTTCCTCTAATCCTTGAAAAAGGGTGATCGTCACTAATTAACCTCATTTTACAGATGAAGAACCAAGTCTCAAGGAAGCTAAATAGAAGTTTGGTAATTGGTTAGATAAACTTGTAGGAGGGTCCAGGCTCTAACACTAATGGACCAGGTTCACAGCCCAGCCCTCATGCCATGTGACTGATCTTGAGGCAGCTTGTCTGGCTGGAGACTGTGTCATGGGGCATGGAGAGATGGCTCAGTGTTTATGAGCACTTCCCACTCTTCCAGGGGACCCTAGTTCAGTTCTGGGGACCGTGTTAGTGACTCACAACTACCTCTAACTCCAGCTCTGTGGGATTGGCTTGCCCTCTTCTTGCCCTCAAAGGTATCCACACACATGGCACACACACACACACACACACACACACACACACACACACACACACACGTATGTAAATAAAAACAAATCTTAAAGAGTGCTGTGAAGGTAAAATGATGTAAAGGAAGTTCTGAGTGTAGTATTCGGTTTAATAGGTACCAGGCTTGTGCTGAGGTGGGGAGTGGCCTAGGTTCCTGGGATAAACAGGAACGTTCTCACAGAATTTCATTCGGTAGCAGACCAGATAATCAAGTAAACAAATGAGAGAGTGATAACCTTAGCTGTGGTGTTCTTGCTACAGAGACACCAAACAGGATACTAAGATAAGGAATGATTGGTTATGTCAAGGCTCTGGGAGGAGAGGCTCCTTTAATTAGGCTGGCCAGATAAAACCTCCTTGGGGAGATACATTAGCTCTGAAGTGGTGGCTTGGAACAAAGAATTGGAATACAGCAGAAGCCTACGACATTGCATTCCCATTCGAGTTTATTGTACGCTGGGCTCAGAGCACTCAAGGAATGTTCAGGGGGAGATGCCAGACAGGCAGATGGGCGTGGGAACCAGGAGCAAGAGAGAAATGAGTGGACAGTGCCCAGGTGCCTGGAGATGGTTAAAGCTGTTGAATCGGACCATTGTTTCCAGGAACCAACATGCATGTGGAAGTTGCATCCCTTCCCCATGACGACAGTAAGCCCAGTGGGACATTCTTTTATGCATATTACACATAGTTGTTCAAAACAACCTCTAGGTCCCCAAACAACCCTCAAAGGGAGAGGACTATTGTTTCCTTTCCACTTGATACATTCCATTACCAGGAGGCTGAGGCGCAGTGACATAACTTTCTCCAAGCTCAAACTTCCTTAGTAAGGAGGACCTCTGTAGCTTGGTTGTAAGCCTACGGCTCTAACTAAAGCAACATCCATTTTCATAGACTGACCGTAGAAATGAGCTGCACATGGCCTCTGAGGAGGATGGGTGAGGGAATCCAGAAACCAGGAGGAGAAAGTGGGAGGGCTCTGGGGAAAAGAATAAATGCCTTCCTCTGCTGGGAGGTGGAGGAAGTACTTAGGTTTCCTTTGTTGCCACATAGTTGCAGATGAAAATTACCCTGTTACCTCGTTGCATGCTGTGCTGGACCAATAGCTCAACTGCATCAATGTGAATTCTGTTGATAGTAGCCCCTTCAGCTGGCTGACAGAGGAATTCAAATGAACAAAGTCTTCAACAAAGCAAAAGGACATCTTTCCCCAGGCTTCCTGCAAGGGAGGGTTGTTTTTTTGTTTGGTTGGTTGGTTTTTGTTTTTTCCTGGTTTTTGCAGACCTGTCCAGGAAAAGCAGACAAAACCACACCCCTTCTCTTCAACCTCAGCAGACTACTTCATGTTCTGCCTGTTGTGGTTGGTAGAAGCAGCAGCCATATCCTCACAAGGTATTTTTCTCTCTGAGATCATCATGGGAGTGGCTGTGTCGATTCTCATAAATGGTGCCTGTAGAACATCCCTGAACTGTGCATTCAGGCTTTTGCACTGATTTGAGTTCGCAAAGCAGAATACACAAAAACAGGATCACTTCTTCTTTGTCTGTCATACTGCCCTGGTCTCAAAAATAGATCTGCACCTATTAAAGTTAGTGAAACCTAGATTAGGGTATATAACTGCAGAGGCAAACCTTCACCTTTTGGGAAGACCTCGGGGAAACTTTTAGCTGGCTTCTCTGACTTGGAATTGTTCTTTCTCCACTTTGTGGCACTTACCAACTACTAGACGATTTTGTGTGTGTGTGTGTGTGTGTGTGTGTGTGTGTGTGTGTGTGTGGTGACTCTGCTTGCATTCCTAAGTCTCCAGTGTTATGGCAGCACCAGGAAGTTTGAAATAAGTATAAAAATCTTTAAGATAAAATATGAAGGAGGCAGCAAATTCCTTGGTAATGGCCTCAGTCCCCCTGTGAGTTGTTAGTGCCACTGAATGTGTGACCTTGTTTTTAATGACATCATTACTTTCCTTCGTTATGTCCATACTCTGCTTCTTTCCATACTTAACTTCGCTCCTCTATGATCTGTTCTAAATTATGGCTGCATTGTGTATTGCTCCTTAATTATAAGTCCTCCTGTCACGATTTGTCCTGCTTTTCTCCCCCCTCCTCCTCTGTTCCTGATTATCCAGTTTCTCTACTTTGACTGGATTTATGCTCCTTAGGCAAATATGAGTTTTCTAAGATACCTTTAAAGATTGAAACTTTAAAAATATTCCATTAATTAATGATAGTGACTATGCTAGAGTGTTATCCTTCACCAAGGGCCATGCTAAACTCATTCTCCAAGTTGTGCAGTCACCCTTTGTATCATACTTCCTGTGAAACCCGACCTGTGCTTATACGTTAGGGCATGCTTCCCAAATACGTCTGTGTTGTTTTATAACGTAAGTGGATTTTCAAGCCTTGAGTATTTCTCCTGTTTGCACACATTAGTTTATTTACTCGGTAGTCTGACTTTTGTACCGATTGATTAAGAATGTGGCTGTGTTTATTTTCTTTCCCCCACAAGTATAGATTAGTACCTGATAAAAATGAAGGAAGGCTGATTCTTTCCTAATTCTGCAAGCTCATTACTTGCTCAGACCGTAATAAATTCTACCCTTGTGTAATGTCAAGAATAATAATGGCTTCTTTTTTTTTTTTCCAGTTGTGTGGAAATGTTCCTTAGGAATATTATTTCATCCATATTTAATTTTCCAAGAGGACCTTTTTTTCATGAACTGTAAATTGTAAATGTGATAAGGCTTGCCTGGAAGAAATACTGGCGGCTGTAACGCAGAGAGGGGCACACCTGTGCGCACATGTGCCCACCCACGGTGAACATGTGGGCACAGGGGCACGGTTGACTTGTTCCAGCTGCAGAAAAGGGGGGCTGCTTTCAATCTGTCTGAAACTTGGCTTGCTCATTTGAGGTAGGTGATTCTGGGCATGTGGAGTCTGCATTTTTTTTTCACCCTTAAACAAGGTCTTGAAGTTCCCTTTGGCTGGTGTAGGGGCTGTGCAGGTGGCATTTACTCCGGGTACTCTCAGATTAGAAGGTGCCTGCTGCCGAGATACCTGCTTCCTGAACCACATTGGCAAGCCAGCTGGTCTTTCCATCAATCTCTAGGCCACCTGTACCTCTCTGTGACTTGGTATTTATAATGACTGGTTTAAGGAAACAAATGAAAAAGGACAAAGTATTTAAACGCGAACAAAGTTTGATTAAAATTTAGACCATCGTTGGGCTGGACTGATGCCTTGACAGTTGAGAGTGTAGTTTACTACTCTTGGAAAAGCCTGTTCAGTTTCCAGCTCCACTCATGACCCAATGGAACTCCAGCCTCAAGGGAATCAGACACCTCTGGCCTTCCCAGGCACCTGTCCTCCCATACTCATATCCTCATAGGGACACAAACAATCTCTCTCTCTCTCTCTCTCTCTCTCTCTCTCTCTCTCTCTCTGTCTCTCTCTCTCTCAAATAAATCTTTATAAAAAGAACTATAGACCATCATCCTACACTTACACCAAATGTAACCATTAAAATCAAATCAAAGATGCTAAGCAGCTTTGTGAGGAACGAGGAGTCAGCGTAAAGCATTTGGGGGGACTCTGTAACAGAAAACCCAGCTTTAAGAGACTTTTAATTCTTATTCAGAAAACCCAGCTTTAAGAGACTTTTAATTCTTATTCTAGAACTTGGAAACATTTAGAATCCTGTAACTATTTTCTTGATTCCCACCTCAGAACTAAAACATACCTGGTTGATTATTAGACCCCAAATAAACAGGGCAACATTTTTTAGATCGTTAAAAAACTGGTCAGAAACGTGTTTCTGCACATCAGTTTTGAGCCAGGCCAGCAACACAAGCCACATTGCATTCCCTGGCAAGTTCAGGAGAGAGTTAAGGAAATGAGCTAAATGAACTCGCAGGGAGTGGCTGCTTAACACATCCAATTAATGAAACTTTACATCCTGGTGCTTTAGCTATTGTTGGACAGCCAGGTAGGCTTCAGGTTCCTATTCATTAGCCCTGATTCTGCCCTTGCTCCAGTCCTTAGCCCTCGCCCAAGAGCAGCTGTCATTAACCGCAGGCTTTCAAGACACCCAATGAGCATATGCAGAAGGCACTCGGGACCTAAGCCTGAATTGTGAGACAGTATCAGCTATATTGCTACATTGTTGCCTCTCATTTCCTCTGCTTTACTTTTGCCCCGCCCTGCCTACTGCATCTTTTATTTTTTAATCTGGTCCCCTCTTTATTTTGTGAGCTAGTATCTCAATTTATTCCATCAGTTCAAAACTATCACATCAGCTTAGTATCAAATAAGGATCCCTGTGATTTGCTTAAGCTTCTGTGAGCATGTCAGTCATGTCTAAGGTTTTTAATTGGTTCTTTATGATAGCCAGCCATTCATTCTTTTTTTCATTATCACCTACTCTTTGTCATTAGCCTTTTGTCCTCTCCTTTTCTTTCTCCCTGCCCCCTCTTTGTGACATCACTCATGAATGTTAAAATTCTCACTTTAAAGTCAATTTTTGTTTTTATTTTTGTTGGCTCCTGGGATGTCTTGAGTTTTTGCTGGTTTCTCATCATGCCGCTGTTCCTTGGGTGTTTGCCTTTGTCCTAGCTGTTGACACAGGGACCTTTCTTCAGCTGGTATTTCAGAGCCTGGACGTGATCTTAAGGGGGCCTTAGCTCTGAACGTATTGATGGGTACTTCAGGTGGGCTTGGCTGGCTTTATGACTTAAAGTCTCTGGCCTGGGAATAAAAGTGTTTGTTTATTTGTTTTATTTCCCTAGGATAAGTGATCCTTGAACCTTTTCATTGACTTTTAGTTGTATATCTTTGGCTGGGATACATAAAGCTTTGCCTTTAAAAATAAAGATCATTAACACTATTTGTGTGTTGCCTTTAGTTTTTATTTTTATTTTCTTCTTGATCCAAGTATTTACCAACTAGATTTAATTCTCCCTGTATGCTCTTATTATAGCTTATTCTTGTTATTCCTAGTTTATTATACTATCATAGGGGGGGTATGCTTTTTTCTCATTCTAACTTTATAAAAGTATTTTTGTTTGATATATATATATATATATATATATATATATATATATATATATATATATATATATATATGTGTGTGTATGTGTGTATATATATATATATATATATATATATATATATATATATATGGTACAAAATAAAAGAAAGAAAGAAAGAAAGAAAGAAAGAAAGAAAGAAAGAAAGAAAGAAAGAAGGTGTCCAAAATGATAAGTAGCAGTTATCTAGTGTTCCTGGATATGTTTGTTACTTGAAAAAAGTTACAGGCTAAATGGAGTGCAGAAGATTTGAATTGTAAATGGATTTCTTGTCTCTTTTGTAGATAATTGTACTAAATGCTAATTCATGGACAACTAATGTGTTCTTGTGTTCACTGATAAGCTGTGTTGCTTGAAACAAATTTATAAAAGAGACAAATCATCTGTTGGCAGAAACTCTCAGCCCAGTAAACTTGGTTGGTGTGCCCAATATTTCTTTATGCTTCTGCAACAGGAATCCAATACAAATTACCTCCTTTCACAAACACACACCTCCTACCTACTACCCAGTGACAATGACTGGTTAATAAACCTCTCCTTATTGACATCCATTTTGGAGAGGGAACAAATATACACTTGGGATAAGTTAGGTAGGAGGACCCTCCCCAACTTTTTCTATAAAGGCATGGTGACAATTAGTTTCCACTTTGCAGACCACGTAGATACAGCCACAAGTATATAATAGAGAGGAATGGGCAAATCTGAGGGTTGCTGCAGGAATGGCATGACTGATAGCTGCAAGACCTGGGCACTTTCTTGGCCATAGATGGCTCATTGCATTCCCAATTCATAGTCTGCTAAACTGATTCAGTGACAGGACACAAGTCAGTCTCTGGAAAGCTCCTTGTTACCACTTAAAGCAACCAGTTGAAATTAAGTATCATCTCTCACCACAGAGCCAAATCCAGAGTCAAATCCAAACATCAACCACTGGTCAGATTTGCTGGGCCTCAGTCCCACATGATGCAGCCATGACCCACCATTCTCAGAGGCTGCTACTTCTGTCACCGCCATACTCGCTGCCCCATTGCACTGCATTGGATAATCGTGCTTTTCTACTCTAGGCTGACTTGAGTAAATTATTTCCCTGTCCTTAACAGTCCTGATATACTCAACCCCAAACTAATGGACAAATGAATGAGCAAGAGTGGATCCCATAACACTATCATACAACCCATAATTAGATATCATGTAAGTCTTGTATGAAACACTATTATTTTGAGTTTTATTTTCTTGTAGCAATTTAATGAATTTCACCAGTTGAATTATTTTATAAGTCTGAGGTTTCATAGACAACAACGATAACAACAGGCTATGGTTTGGCTTGATTGTCTCAGGAACTCTAAAGTTTGTAGAGCTCGAGGCTAAAACTCTTTAGTGTGTTATTTCTCCTTCTGATGTCTCCTTTTGCTGGATCTCAAAACTCAAATCCAGGTCTATTCCTGATAACTTTTGGGGGAAATGTTTGGAGATTTCTATGACTATTTTAGCTTTGTTATGGGAGATGGTGGGGGGGTGCCAGGGGCTATTTGTTTGCAGATGTAGGAAGAACACGAGAAGGTGAGTTACATTAACCACTAAGAGGATTATTTGTTCAAGCATCCGGAATCTGATACTGTGCCTAAATTTTGTATGAGATGCTTTTTTTTGGCTATACATTTTATTACTCTCTTATGTAGGAATTAAGAGTAAAAACTTGAAAAACTTGGAACAAAATAACCTTTTGTCTACCACCCAAGTGAAACCCAAACACATTAGCATGGTGGAATAACAAACAGTTCACTGCAGAAATCACAGACTCAGCAGCCTGAATGCACACTGGACTGAAGCTGTTCCTTGGCCAGGGGAGGCGAGTTGGTAAACAGACACATCTGGCTATAAATTAACATTGACCTTAGCCATCAAGTCAGTCGGCATGGGCACTCTAACAGTCCTAGTGTGGAGAAGACCATTTATGGATGAAGGAGGGAATCTCACCTCTGATCCATGTATTTGGGTAGATATACTACATGTAAATGTAGATGTACCGGTGAAAAGACAAAAAGAACTGCCACCAGGCTACTTGGCCCTGGCTGTCTTTCAGCTCTACTGAAGTTCTTTCTTCAAGAACAAAATCCAGTTGTGGGTCATCCCTCGTGGTCCGTAGACACTGCTTAGCAACACCACTAATCTGGGGGCAGATGCAGTGTTCCTTTGTCCTGTGGGGCCCTGTCATGACTGATCTTTTGAACTTCTACTTGGTGAGCAAATTGATTCTTATGCATGGGAGTCCTGTGAGGATATTTCACTTGAGGGTGAAGACCCCAAACTATGACATGTTTGCCTAGAACTTCAGACACTAGGAGATTCTAATGGTATTTATTTGGCATAGGAGCTAAATAAAGTTTAACTGTGGATGGCTTTTTCGGGGGGGGGGTACCCTTAACAAGGCAGGTCACGAGGTCCTTGTTACTAATCTACCTCTTCAGATCTACTCTTGTCTTTTGGAGGAAATAGAGAACCATGAGGTAGGAGAATATGGATAAACAAGCAGCTATGAGCCTACTTAAGTGCTAAGGGGAAATCTCAGAGAGGTCAAGTTGAGAGGTCGAATCTGAGGGGCAAGCTCACTGACTCGTCGGTGAGTGGAGTTTGGTCCCTTTTGGATATATGCATTTGGGTTCAAGGTCCAGGGGATCTCTGTAGTGGGAGGAAGCCGTCAGAGGAGTCACAGCTTTGCTGTTGTGACAGCTGACCCCCGTTCTGTTCCCATACCTCCCAAGCACACTGTGCTTCTGGTACCACCGCTCTGCTCTGCTTCCATCACACATCTGACTCTTAGCACCTTCCCTCTCCTGGCTATCACACAATTTGCACTTGTTTCTTTGCTAGGGATTGAAGCTCTCATTTCTAAAGTTAGGGGTTTTCCATGTACCGAGGCAGAGCTGTATACAGTGCTCATTGCTACATGGTTCACAGCGGTCAGGATGTAGCAGCAAACAAGCAAGCAAACAAACAAAACAGTAGAAACAAATCAAATGTTCATCAAGTAGTGAATGGATAAATAAAGGGTGCATGTGATGGAATATTCTTTATCCATTAAAATGAATGAAGTGCAGATAAAGTAGCCCTGAAAACTTCATGTGGGATCAAAGAAGCTATGTATAAAGGATAGTGTAGTATGTGAGTTTGTTTATATCACATGTCCTCAGTAGACAGATCTACACAGAAAGGACAACTATTACTTGTAGCCGTGGTCTAGGGAGAGAGAATAGCCTATCACTGATTGTTGGTAGCCATGGGGGTTGATGAAAAGGCTCCAGAAGGAGATGACAGTGATGATTTTACAACCCTAGGAATTTATTGGAAGCTACTGAATTTTTTAAAAGGCTGATTTTTTGAGGGGGTGTATACAGAATAGCTCCAGACAACTATCATGTAAAATAGAAAATTTGCAGGTCATTACGCAAAACTAGTTCTGGAGGGGTAGAGTTATGGTGTTTTAATGCATATTTTAGAATATGTATTTATCTATCTGTCTGTCTATCTATTTATTATCTCTGTGTCAGTTTATGAAGGTCTTTGTGAGAGGAAAGATCATGGGCCAAGCAAGTTGAGCTACTTCTCTATGATAACAGACTGAATCCTTTATTCTGTACAATGTGATTTTAGTTCTTTCTAGATATTATTGGGCCCCATTAAACAGTTATATACTTCCCAGTTACAAAACACCTAAATGGAAACCATACTTTATTGAAGATGTGAATTTTCTTACTGTTTACCTTTGTGAATAAACATTGTAATTCTGTAAACTTCTGATCACATGACATGATACTCTAGATATGCCCAGTGAAGTCTACTGTTTTATACAAATGTGGCCTTGGGGCATGGTGGTGATCATCGAGCAGATAAGGTACCTAACTCAGGCACTCTACTCGTGAAGGCAGCCGATCATCCTTGGTGATGAAAGAGGAGAGCAGCAGGGGGGTTCTTTCCATCTTGCTTTTTTAGTTTATAAGAAAGTGATGAGAAATAGTTCTGAAACCCTAATACAGTCTTCCAGTGTATTTGCCTTTGCCCTAACAGAAGGAGGATCAGGTGTTCCACAAGCATGAAGCACATCTTTTGCCAAAATACAAAATGACATCGTGATTTAAAATACATTGCCCTAGTGTAAAGTCTTGGAACGGGAGGAAGGTTCTCCAGCCCCTCGAAGGGCTTCTTACCAGAGAGGCAATGGGAAGATTTATTCTGAAGATCACTATTTCTGCAACCCTGGGACGCTCCAGATGTGTAGATAGAACTGATAGCCCTCAGTAGCCCATCTGTTTCCAAAAAAGCCCAAAGAGAATTGGAAAGATGGCTGTTGTAACAGAAGAGGCAAACTGATGTATCCAGGCAACAGTTGCTACCTGCTTGTGGCTCTAACCCCTGATAGGATTAACTACTAATGTCAAGGAGTGGTGAGAATTAAATATAATACTGTACATAAAGATTCAGGGCTTTTTAGTATATATTCCCCAAATGTTTTTGAAGTTGGACATCAAGAAAGAGAAGACCACACAGTCTCATATAAGCTTTACAACAGTTCTGTGAGATGGGCTCTGTTTTCATCCTTATTTTTAAAATGAGCTCACAGAAGTTAGGACATAATAAGCAATCTGCCCAGTAAGTATCATTTCTACCTCATAGGTAGCAAGGCTAAAATCTTTACCTAAATCTCACCAATCCTGGCACCTTTTAACATTAACTCTTAAGGGAGATAGAGGAGCCTACCAGGACAATGAGAAACCCTGCGAAAGAAAGAAAGAGAGAGAGAGAGAGAGAGAGAGAGAAAGAAAGAAAGAAACAAAGAAAGAAACAAAGAAACAAAGAAACAAAGAAAATGAAAAGATGAAAAATAGAAAAGAAAAAGAACATGTGTCTTAGTCAGGGTTTCTATTCCTGCACAAACATCATGACCAAGAAGCAAGTT
>LR749758.1:83943-251559 GCA_902729485.2 Mus minutoides
ATTAAACTTAAGTCCTGATGATCCTTTAGTGTGAGACAGCTCTGGGGTTTGTGGGATTTTCTTTGTTTTTGTTTTTTTGTTTGTTTCTCTTTTAATCATGATGCATGTGAGGTCTCATTCATGGATTGTTTTTCCTTTGAAAGGACTTAGTCAGGACCTAGATGCTGACCAGGAGATGTGACCAAGTCAGCCACATCTGTCCTTTTCAATCTCCCTGCATTTGCTGTCCACTGCAGGATCTCCCATTGGCTGAGAAGCTTAGGGAGGACTCTGCCGTTACTTTTAAATCATACATTTTAATGTGTTGGAATTCCACCTCTCTCCTTTTTTGGTTTGAATTTTCCTGGGGAGGAAAATAGAGGCCTTGACTGTTTCCCAACTGTGGCCTCCTGGGATGGAATGTGGCTTTTCTGGAGAATTTTTTTTTTTTTCTTTGATGGCATCACAGCCTAAAGTTTAAAGTGAAGTCACCACAGCTACTCCTGCTGGGCCGAAACCAAGCCCTATAACTAACTGATCTTGTCTCTGGGGTTTGAGACACAAACAGAATGGGTTTAGAGCATGGCAGCTGAGAATTTCAGAGTGGTTGCCTGTGATCACTCTGCTTTCTGCCTTTGAGAAGAGCTGTGTTGTGCCTGGACTAACTTACATTAGTTACCAGGAGACAGCTGCATAGAAGACTAGGCTCCCTGTGCCAGGAGGCTCTGCTGCTTCACCAGCCCTTGGCAGCAAAACAAGATCGAATTTGGCTTTAGCCATCTTATGCCTTCTTCCTCTTCTTCAGTCCAGTTTGGATTTTAATCCCTTACATTCCCTTGCCCCTATGCTTAGGAACTTCGTCTTCCTCTTTTGACATCTCCTGTGGTTTTACATCACATGACCTCTGGGGTGGTAGCCCTGCTCCCCCTGGTGGAAGACTTGAGGCAAAATGTTCAGGGAGCACCCCAGTTGGAAGCCATCATTCATTCATTCATTCATTCATTCATTTATTCATTCAGTGAGTTGTCCAAAGTAGGGACTTCTTGACTGTTTAAGTCTGGCCAATCACCAGGAAACTATGTGGAGTTTTTACCCTTAGAGCTTTCATTTTAGAGTTATATTTAATATGTATGGCAAATATATTTTTACTTTTTGAATGATCTTTATGCATTTATTGTGGGTTTAACTGACTGTTCACATATGCACATAGCGAGGCCATCAGATAACCTATTGGGAGTCAGTTCTCTCCTTCCACCTTGGGGGCCCTTGGGAGTGGACTCTGGTTAGCAGACTTGGTGGCATGCTCCTTGAGCCTCCGAACCACCTCACAAGCCTACAAATAGATAATTTTGGAAAATACAATCTATTCCAGCAGTCGCAACCTAGGGGTTGCAACCAAAGACCATCTGAAATATCTGCTATTCACATTGCAGTTCCTAACAGTAGCAAAATTGCAGTTATGAGCAGCAACAAAAATAGTCATCTTATGGCTGAGGGTCACCACAACATGAGGAACCTTACTAAAGGGTCTCAGCACTAGAAAGGCTGAGAAATGTTGCTTCCCCCTCGCAGAGCAGCTGCTCTGTAGAATCATCGTCACCTTGGAACAGAAGTGGGTAGAGAGGAATTGCAGCAGCGTGGCTCTCTGTTTGTCTACCTTCCCTCTCAACTGAAATGCAGAGACAGTACAAATCAAAGTCCTTTTCAGTCTGGATGGCCATTGTAAATTGCACAAAGCTGCTTGGACTTAAGAACTGTGTAAATAAAGCTTTATTGAGGTGATATTGCTGGTGGAAAGCCAAAAGTTGGACCACACATTTTTGCCTCTATTTTCTTGGCGAGCGCTCAAAACATGCAAGCAGAGATGTTGATGTGTCAGCTGGGAATTCTTGGTTGAGTGTCCCTCCAGACAGGGCTTCTGGGCCGTTTCAGTTCTTATCAGTTGTTTTGGGCATCAAACAAAATATCAAGGGGGGGGAGCTGTTCGTCACCCTTCTTGTGAAGGAAGCCAGCGGTGTCAGATTCTGTAAGGGACAGGGTGACCAGAAAACCAGGGCTAATGCATCCTACCATTAAATGCTAACAAAGTGAATTTCCAAATCGTTCTAGAAGGAGAGCAGAAGAACAGAGGACCTGCAACAATGAGGTCTCTATTGGGTACATGCTCTTCTTCTCTCCCCTCTGTTTGGGGAGGCTCTGAACAAGGGATATTTGCATGTGCTAGCTGAGAAACAGCTTTTGTTTAAAACAGCTAACAATGGTAGAAATCTAGCCAATCTTTGACTCAGAGATTCTGCCTAGCTAAATGGTAAGACCTCTCCTTCCCATCGCTTCTCTCTCCCTCTCTCTTTAAGTTGTGGGAAATGCCACACAACACAAAATTTATCCTCAAATCATTTTGAAGTGTGAAGTCAGTGTGAATCTAAATTTAAAACGGCGTATTCTACTAAGAACACAAAGGATCTCTTCACTTGTAAGTTTAAACCCGCGAATTGTTTTCCATTATTACTTATTATTTTACAAGTAGCTTAATACTTTACAAGTAAATAGGGGTCTGCAGCAAAGGAAGAAAAGAGAAGAGAAGAGAAGAGAAGAGAAGAGAAGAGAAGAGAAGAGAAGAGAAGGAAAAAGAAAAATCTCACAAGACTTCACATGACAAAGTAGGCTTCCTGAACCAATATGTGCCCCCATATGATCATGCCCATTGCCTGTATATGTGATAAAGGTTTTGACAAGATCTGTCCAATACTAACTTGGAGCCCTTGCAGCCCTCTAAAGTGCTTAACAGTAACATGCTTTGATAAAGAAGTCTTTGTTCAGTGCTTTGTGCTTTTATTTGGGGAAGGGTAAGAGATGGTAGAATATTGATAGTATCATGGCTTGAAACCTTCACTCTCTCCTTAGAAGGATCTTCCCAGTCTTGCAAAGCTGTCTGCAGAAAGTACAACTGAGCATCCTTCACTCTCTCTTTAGAGGGATCTTCCCCAGCCTTGCAGAGCTGTCTGCAGAAAGGACAGCTGAGCAGACAGGGTGGACTTTACCCTAGGGCAAGCCAGTCCATTGGCACCCGTTTTCAAATGATTTCAAGACAAAGCTTCCATCTGCATCAAATGCTAGGATTCATTTTAGACTTAAAGTTATTTAAGCTCATTGACTGGGCTGGCAAACGACTTCTGCTTTTCCCTGTGGAGCCAGCCTGTCCAGCATCAATCTGCTCAAAGAGCAAGACCAATCAATAGAGGTATTATTTGCAAAGGTAAAGGAGAAGCTGACCCCAGACAAGGCTAGCAAAGATGTGCAGGCAGAGGTGAGGAACGTGGTCCTTGCCACACTGCTAGACATAAGCTGGTACTGCACAGTGAGACTTTTTCTAAGGCTCTTAATTTGTGCTCTGTGGCTGGTTTGGAAAGGGACCACTATGTTTGGGAGAGGGGCCAAAAAACAGGTTAAAATCTAGCATTACAACAGGAATCTCTTTAATAGTAGTATGATTTCTTGTGCAAATATTTCTATAAAACATGCCTTTTTAGGAATATCAAAGATTATATTTCCTTCGCTTGGTGCATTCAAGTGGGCATGCCCTGTAAAAAGAAGCCCATCTCTTCTGCCTCAAGTATGAAGAGAATATATACACACTGCACATCTTTGTCTCTGCAAATGAGCCTTAATAGTTCATGTGCCAAGAAGACATTACAAAATTGGGGAAGAATTAAATATCTTTTGATAATGAACATACTTTAAGTATTTTTTTTCCTTTTTAGTCATCTGCAAAAGCCATTTGAAAATAACATAAACTCTTATAATTTAGAAAACGGGTATGTTGTACTGTATATTATATACTCATATGCAAGTGATTTTTCAATATGTCATGCTCTCTCCTATGTAGGGCCATTCAGAAGAGGTTGTGGGAAACATGAAGTATGACAATTGATACTGTTGTCTTGACTGAATGTAGACCCACCTAAGAACAAAACCTCTGGATGTGTCTGTAAGGGAATTTCTACATTGTGTTAGCCGAGATGGGAAGTCCTACCCTGAATATGCATAATATCATTCCCTGGGGCTGGGGTTCTAGACTGAAGAGTACGCAGCACAAAAGGCCATTCCTGTCTCTACTACCTGTCTATAGCTGCAATGTCGCCAGCTGGGTACCATCCCACTATGAATCACTGTGCCCACTGAAACTGTGAGAGGAATAAAACTACCCCTCTCTTAAACTCCGTTTGACATTGTGTCCCAGTGAGGAGAGAGGCAGCATGGGCTTACAGATGTCATCAGTTTGACATGTTCCCCTTGGCTTTAAGCCTAGCATATCCTGAGCTCACACAGATCACATCCTCCCACAATCCCAGCATGTAGCCATCTACCCATCCTGTAGAATGGCACCATGCTGCCACTTCTGCTTTGAGCCCTATCAGAATGGCTGTGACAGTGCTAGTGACCCTCCAGAAATTTCTAGGTGAGGATTTTTGGCTTTGAGGGATAATGAAAATTATTGGTTTACTTCAAATCTTGACCCAGCTGTATCAAATGAAGATCCAGTCATGTACAGCATAAAAATTTAAATTAGCAAACCACCCTCAGGCCTGGTAAAGCCCGTGCCACTTATGAACCCGTGAGACTCAGCTATTAGTTTATAGCTGGAATGGAATATGAAGGCACTGACCTATGAGAGTATGATAATAATACAAAGTACGTGATGTCTCTAATCAGGTTGGCGGCAGAGGTTTCCAATGCCCAGCAACCATAAGGAAGTATCACAGGCAACTCTTTACTCCCCATTGGCTAGATCATTCTGATTGATTAGACTTGGGGGCAATTAATAGCAATGGTTGGAAGAGAGGATATTCCTTAAAATGCATTACTAACTTTTTTTTGTTTGTTTGTTTGAGTATCATGAGGTTCTGCTGGTATTACATTTTATCCTTACATAGTCCTCTGTAAATAAGACTTTATCACCTTTTTCCACTCAAATCTTGTCTTGCGTGGTGTTTCTTTGTATCAAGGTATCAAGATACATAGCATCTAAAAATGTGGTGAATCATTTTATGCTACACTCTCTGAGGGCCCTGAGCATGGGTTCTTCAGGAGTGACTGTGCTGGGGAGGAGTTTTGCTTTTGTTTGCCTGTTATTTCAGCACCAATGGGTAGATGAAGAACCTGAATGAGCTCACACTATTCTCATGCAGTTACCAATTATACCTATTAAGTAGCCTTTAATGGGAAAGAGTGTCTTGGACTTAGGCGGAAGTTTTAGCTGGGCCAGGTCTCTGATCTGTGGCCTGACAAAAAATCTCATTTATAGCCTTTGGTGTTTGTCCGAGTAAGGAGATGGACTTGGGCCAACCCAGGGCCTTTCTGAGGGAAACTGGGCTCTGCATCCAGCCCGTGGCTGTGGCACAGAGAACAGCAATGAGCTAGACTTGGAGAGGAAACAGGCAGAACCAACTGCCAAGTATCAAGAAACACTAACAGGACTGGGGTGTAGCCTAGTGGCAGAATGCTTGTGCAGCAAATGGGTAGCCCCACCTCTGACCTCTAGCTATAGCCAATAGGGAAACAGTAGCAGGGGACGGGATGGGAGAGAAGTGTACAGGAAATCCCTCCAGGCACATGGGCAGGTGAGGCGAATGGCACCCTTGAAGTAGCGAATTCTTTACAAATTGTGACTGACTGAGGACAGAAGGCAGGAAGATTGGGAAGGTGGCTTTCGGTGAAGTGAGTTTTTCTAAGCACAAGAAGCGTACATACTTCAATTATCAGAAGCCCGTAAAAGGCCAAGCATGGGGCTTGCAATTCTACCATGTGCGTGCTTTCTTTCTTTCTTTCTTTCTTTCTTTCTTTCTTTCTTTCTTTCTTTCTTTCTTTCTTTCTTTCTTTCTTTCTTTCTCTCTCTCTCTCTCTCTCTCTCTCTCTCTCTCTCTCTCTCTTTCTTTCTTTCTTTCTTTTTTTTTTTGACAGTGTTTCTCTGTATAGCTCTGCCTGTCCTGGAACTCACTCTGTAGACCATGCTGGCCTCAAACTCAGAAATCCGCCTGCCTCTGCCTCCCAAGTGCTGGGATTAAAGGAGTGCGCCACCACGCCCGGATCCCAGCGCTGCAGATGCCAAGACAACAGGATCTCTGGGACTCACAGGCCAGCCAGCCCAGCCTACTTGGTGAGTTCTAGGCCAGTGGGAAACCCTGCGTCAAAAGAGAAAAGCTGTATAACACCCCGAGGAATGACGTCATAGGCTGTCCTTTAGCGCTCACACAGGAATGCATGGCAGGAATGGAGGTCATTTTGGGTGGTTTTCCAAATATGTCACCATTCCCTATTTGACACCTACAATTCAATAGGTGCCCTGGTGACAGAAACATAGCCACGAGTTATTATTTACATCCGTGTTCTTACTTTTCCTATAGTCTTCATCCTGGTTGTTCTTTAACAAGAATTGCTTCATTATCCCAGGGAAATACTTAGGGAACATGTGTGAACAGCTCATTATTGTAAATTCTTATCACTCGTTTTCTAAACATAATTTATCAAGGGAGAAAAACAACAAACACAGGAATGTAGGAAAGTGCTATTGAAACTTTGAGCAACTAAACAATTCTGTGATTTAGAGTTAATAAAGACAGCTCTGTCCTGAGAAGCCCTGCTTTGTCTTGTTCTCTTCCATTCGTTGCGATGATTTTTAAGTGATGATCATTTGGAAGTGTTTGGAAGAAGTAATTAGTAATTTGGTCTTGGAATCCTGATAAAATATGTTCCAGATTTGAGATTCAGAAGCCATAGGGTCACATTCTTCCAGAATTATGTATAAGGGAAAAGATCTTTAAAAAAAAAATCATACCTCTCTATTTCTTGCTACTGCCCCCTAAGAACAAATCTAAGTTCTTTCACAGGGATCTGGCAAGCTCTGGTCCTTTCCCTCTCTGCCATCTCTCCCTGTTCTCCTCTTCTTTTACTTGTCTCTGGCCACATGCACATACTTTCCAAGTCCATAGATATTTCTGACTCTTTCCTCTTGAAAGACATTTGTGCCCCCCCCCCCAACCCTCTGAAATTCTCTTTTCCAGCTCGACATGCCTAGGGGTCTCCACTGGACTAAAACATATGTCTTGAAGAGGGCTCCCTCCAGGGGGGCCTCTTGCTCCTTCTCTTCATAGACTGGACATGTTCTCTATAACACACATTTCTGTATCTCTACTATTTGCTATATATTCTCTGTCACCTCTTCTACAATGAGTCTCTCATTGAACCTACAGTGCCTTGCTAGATTCCTGGCCCTGTTTTGGTGAACAGAATTAAAATATGAGTTGAGAACTGAAGCAGGAAGCCATGACTCTTTGAAAATGGAAGAAATCTGCATAGGAAAGAAGCTAGAGGCTTGAGTGTTGGAGTTGTGTTCCTTTGACGCACAGAGAAATAGAATGAGCCATCGACGGACAGATAAGGGAGCAGAGACATGACTCAGCCTAGTGGGGGCTAGCCATAAAAGTCTCCTGACATGAATTTGATTTTTCAAACCAGTGGAAAGGCGGGAGGATAGAATAGACTTCACAAAGTTGTCCTCGACTTCCACACGGATGCCTTGGCATGCATCCCACCTCCCAGTAAAAGTAATGACTAATTAACTTTTGAAAGATATAACAAAGAGAGAAAACCCTTTCTATGTAAAGCAAATCTAGGAATGCAAGTATTTAAAGTGCCAAAAATCCAGTGATTGCAGGGATTTTAAGTCAATTTGGGTTGTTTTCTTTAGAAATTGTTTTTTGGGGAAAAAATATACAAATTTATGCCATCACCATAAAATTCAGAAGAGAATGATAAAACATTGGACAAGGGTAAGAAACCTCTTTATGGCCATGTTTAATAGAAGGGAAATGTGAAGGAAAAGGAGACTTGGAAAGGAAGTATGAAAGAGAGGACTTGGATGAGGGCTGAAAAAGAAAGCAGAGATAATATCTGGAACAGGGATGTCCAACCCACTGACAACAAGATGTCTATAAACAGCTACCCAGGTACGCCTGAAGCCTACAGTTCTCAAGGAGAACACACCTGATCCTACTTAGAGAGCACGGGAGGGCAGACACCCTGAGGACCCTGGTAACTGTGGGGCTATAGACACCTCTGCCATGTGAAATACAAATTCGTAGAGCACCACCGTCTGCAGCTATGGGCCTGCCCCATAGAATGACCAGTTGTTTTCAGAGCAGAATTGCTCTGGACAGCAGTAGCTAGTGATAGCCATGGAACTCATGAGATGCAGTCCAAAATCCAACTCAACCCAGTGACCAGAGCCTGAACCCTTTTGAAATTCACAGTTCTTCCTGATCTGGAAGCTTCAAAGCTTCTGCACAGTAGGTTAGGAAATTGGACCATGCATGGCAAATGGCCCTGATTTGGTTGGAATCACTGGTAGCATCATCCTGGATGTAAACACTGACCTGACAGTGCTTTGGGATAAACAAAAATTTACTTTGTTGAAAGGCTAATACGGGTTTCAGTGTTGGTGGAGGAAGTGATATTTAATATCACATAAAACCAGAATGAATTATTCTCCAAGGAGTCATCTGGTTGGCATTTCTTTCCTACTTCCCTTCCATCTTATGCCTGCTCAATTCTATTAAAAATTCTTAGTTAAATGCCAATGAGTTCAAAATGTCTCCTCCTGGTATAGCTCACTATAATTTTCATATAAAACACTGTTTTAATGTATTAGAAAATAAACAGAATTTTATTAATGTAATTCCCAGAGTTCTGCGCACACACACCTTGACCCCATCTGGGGTCACATTTGGCAGGACTGGTTTATTTCACCTTTTCTCCTCTCAAGATGACAAAATCGTTTTGTGGAAAACAGAAATGTGAAAGTGGCGAATTTACTTGGGGAGTATGGACATGGCTTAGTCAATGCCTGCTGTGCAAACTGAGAATTTAGAATTAGAACTGAGAGTCTGAGTTCTAATTCTTAATACCTGCATTAAAAGCCAAGCAGGGTGGTACACGGTCATAATCTTAAGACTGGGGGCACTGAGAGGCAGAGGCAGGGGCAGGGGCAGAGGCAGAGGCAGAGGCAGGACTTGTTGATCAGTCAATGTATTCAAATCCATGAACTCTGGATTCAATGAGAGCTACTGTCTCAAAAAGTAAGGTGAGGGGAAATTGAGGAAGACACCTGGCATGTCTGTACTTGCATGTGGACACAACAATATATGCGCTTAGTACTGTGGTTATAGAGCTTATTTTGGCCTAGAGTTTCCTGAAAGAAAATAGATACGGACTATTCTCCCAGCTGTTCAGAAAGAATTTGCCAGCCTGGGTTGTGCCACGTTATAGAATGTATATGGGGGTGGGGAGAGGGGGAAGACACGTGTTATAGTAGACACATGAAGGGATTCTGAGCTGTGTGAGCCCATTGTTTCAGTCATGAGTATGCCCGGTGTTAATCCTGCTCATTCTAAGGAATTCTGCTGGGCCATTAACACCCCTTGGCTGACAGTATCCACAGGCTGCTTGAAGAGCGGACTCATTTGGGAATGTTTCGAAGCTTCCTTGGGATCATCACAGGACACCTACACATTGATGGTCTTATGCTTAGCTCTGACTCACTGAGGATGGAGTTAGCATCCTGTGGAGATGGAGCTAAGCCCAGGAGCTCTGTGTTAGATGGAATCAATGAAGGAACTAAACCCCAACTGTACCAGTGAGACAGAAAATGCACCCCAAGAAGAGTTCTCACAGAGGGTGGTGAAGACCCTGTCCAGAAAAGAGACTGGGGAACAAGCATAGTTGACTGTGGACCTCCAAGTACGTCCCTGGAGGCTGCTCACTGCTGTGCCAGGGTTTCTTGGTTTCATGATTCCCATACCCTGTCATCTCTGAGAGGGACAAATCCTTATCTAGGAAGGAATTCAAGTAGGACACTAAAGGGAGAAACAGAGCAAGGAGGATGTGAGACAGTGGCTTTCAAAGACTTTTTCACATTTTCTGTCAGCACAGACCTATTAAGAAGACCTATTTGGGGAAACACAGTAATTGTTTGGGTGTAATTTACACCATATCTTAAATCCTTGTCTGGCTTCTATAGTCCATTTTGAGCACAATTAGCATCATTGAAAACACATCACTTCTTCAGTACTACCAACTGACCTTCCAGTCTCCTTTCCTTTGTAATAGTTGTATCTTTTTGGCAAAAACCCCAACGTTTTGAGGGAGAACCAAGTGTTAGAAACAAATCATTTAACCTTTGAAAGGTATTGACACTGGCATGCCCACTAACCTGGACTCACTATGTATTTATTCAGTCACTGGAAGGTAATGGTCTGCCTTAAATGTCCCTTGTTCAGCAGGAGCAGTCAGGCTGAGATCATTATGACACCCATGCCTAAGACAGACCATCAGAAAAGAGTGTTAAACCTAACATCTTTGGTAGACTTCCGATTGTTTTCATCAAGGAAGAATAAGCTCACATTTGTTTTGTTTAAAGCACCCTTCCTATATCCTTTGCAGATCTTTTTACCATCCACAACACCTGCCCATATTGGGTGTAAAGATAGCTGAGTGGGAGAGGTGGAGTCTACTCTTTCTGTCATCTTCATTTGCATCTTTGAGGTGGATGATGTAACAGTATACCCTGGCTCTGCCATCTTCCAAGCCTTTCCTTTGCCTCATTCTCCATCTTTCCCTAAGTCTCAGGATTTTATTCACATGTCTAGCTGTGCCTGCAGGTCCCTCTGTACATGCGTAGCTTCCTCCTCATATCCCTGGCTAATGTCCCTGCTTGGTGTCTACTGGGGATACATCTGAATTTTTACCTTCTTGAGGAACCCAAGAAAAGATTTTTCAGAATATTTGAATAACCTATGTCCTATGGTTCTTTCATACTGGAGACCAAGTGTCACCTCTCCTTTATCCAGCCACCTTCAGTCCTGCCCCCGGTGATGCATCCCATAGTTTCTTCCTAGGGTCCTTTCCTGTAGACTTCCCTCTGAGATACAGTCCTGATAAGAGGATATGTGACCACTTGACCAAGGAGAGCCATCTCATCCTCCCCTTCCTTAAGTGGTTGCCTCCTTTGACTTGACACTTTTTTCTGGCTCAGGTAAGCTCAGGGTGAGGTGTAAAAGAAAACCTACCCACCAGTCATCCACACAAGAGCCAAATCCAGCTTCCCTACAAGGCAGTGCTTCTCAATTTGCTTTCTTGGATAAACATCTTTCCATTGACATGGGAAATTGGACAATAATGATTTCAGGTAGATGGGAGAGGAAGAAAAGGCCAGACTACTCACACAGGAGAAAGAGGATGCTGCTTGCCTTCTGTTCCTCCATCTCTGTGCTGAGGAGAAGGAAGAAAGCAGGAAGTAGGGAGTGAGGTGTAACAGGGCTGTTCTACATATAGCCTTGAAGCCTTGCTAGGTAGGGCCATTTCCAAGACATTTGGACTCTGTATCAGGTAAGCATTAAATCCAACATTGTCCCTCAGTTGCTGGTGTGGGACAACTTCTCAAAATTCTGTGGCAAGACACAGATCTCCATTTGCTGGTGTGGAATCTCTAGACACTCCTTGGCTGAGTCTTTGTTCTATGCTAACACAAGCTGTTGTCAGATTGTGAATTGGAGAGAAGCAAGATAAGATATGTCAAAAACCATCATTTTCTTTTTCTTGAGAGGATGTCTCTCCATTCTCTTAAAATTCATTACCTATGAGAAACTGCCACTTACTTCATTTTTCAATTTCATTCTTTTAGTAGAGCTCCTGAAAATATCAATTTATTTTTTTTGAAAGGCATAGATGGTAACTAACCTAAGAGCGCCAGAATGATGGGGTATAATATTTTGAAATTTTAAAAGGGGAGAAAAAAAGAAATCCCCATTGCTTCTTCGTGTTCTTCTGGCTTTCACTATGGCATTAAAGTCAGTATAAGACACACTGGCAGCTGGATTGTTCCAGATCTGGCAAAAGAGCAGGAATCAACACTTCTGTTGAATTCCTCGGCAGTACTATGACTGCATATTTAATGTGAGTCATAAAAGTGTGTGCAGATTGCTTGTGGCCTTCTGTCATTAAAGGCCCGAGTAGTTGGCATTAGCCATTGCACTTGTGGCACCTCAGACATAATTGAAAAAGGTTTTGGCAAAACAGGAGCATATGTAATGTTTCTCGTTTCTATTAGTGCTCTAATTAAAACTGCCTTCTAATCAGACAACGTAAGAACCTTAAGTAATATAATGTCAGAAAAAAATAGATTAAAACCCCAGAAGTGTGGGGCACAGCCTGGTAGTGACTTTCCCACAGTGTTTTATTGGGCGATTGGTTTGGGGGAGTAGATCGCTCTGCCTTTGAATACAGAGAGCAACACACAGTTAGCTTACTCCAGTCTTCGCTTTAAAGATTCCATACAAGATTAGTTTTGCATGTTAATACTTATTAAACAATGGACTCCATTTCTCACACTATGGCTGTAGTAATGCCCTTGCCAGCTTCAACTGTTAATTTGACACAACCTAGAGTCATATGAGAAGGGAGAGGGAGGTTCAACTGAGAGACAGCTCACATCAGATTGGCCTGTTGGTATGTCAGAGGTGGGGGCTGTATTGAGAGTTAATTGATGTAGAAGGGTCCAGTCCACTATGGGCAGCAGCATTCCCTGGACAGATGGTTTTTCCAGTCTGTCTAGGAAAACCAACTTATCTAAAGCATGGACCTGTGAACAAGCTAGCCTGCAGTATTCCTCCATGGTTTCTGCTTCAAGTTTACACATTAGTTACTCTCTGGCTTCCTGCAGTGACTGTGTCTTGGAAGTATAAGACAAAGAAACCCTTCCTCTGCCAAGTTGCTTTTGGTCTGTGTGTTTAATCACAGCAACAGAAAGCAAACTTGCACAAGAAATACTCTAGAAACTCTAATCTATGACATACTTTCATGCAGGAAAATGACTGCGTACTCTACATTTGAAAAAGTGGGAACATGATTATGAAAAGATGAAGAAAAACCTCAGTGACCTTTATTAATGGAAAGGATTTTATTGGATTACATTTCATTTTCCTTCCTTCATGATTTTTATTAAAAATCAGAGCAGGGCCTGTAGCTTGGTGGTGGTGGAAAAGGCCCTATTTATACTCTAGGCTTGAGCAGAAAGAATAGTGTGTGGGACAGCTTACTGCTCATTCTAGAAAGTGCTGTTCAAACCAGGAAGAGAACTTGTTCAGAGCCTTCTGGGCAGAGTACAAGGCAGGATGGAAGTGCTGACCACATCATCCACAAAAATTAGACATTGAGATCACTGTCTGTGAAATCTGGAAAGCTGTTTTAATCCTTACATTACAAAGTTTAATCTTTGGTCTTTCTGGGTCTCTCAGTTACCTTTCATTGTGGATGACAGTCACAAGGAACAGTAGTCAATAAGCATACCCCATTCCCACAATGTACCAGGTGCTATGCTGTGTGTTTTTCAATATCTTCTGAAATATCTATACCACTCTAAGAACATAAGTCCTTCAAGGATTACAAGACCCTCTCAAGGTTAGAAAGCTCACGAAAGCACTGATCTAGGATTTGAACTCAAGACACAAAGACATCTTGCTGTCCCATGTTAGGTGGGGCCAAGGATGGAGGGGATGTTACATCATGCTCATAAAATGAATTCAGATCTGTTTATGGCCATATCCCTTATGTTTATTGCCTTTCACATTTATTACTTTGTCTTTAAGTAACACAGAAAGATCTATTATATAATTACAGCTCATTTTTTCATAATTGTGTTCTCAGTGGATGCAATTGACAAGTTATCAAGTTCTCCTATCTCCCTGACATCCTTATGCCGTTTTGAAATGCATTTCAGATTAACATTTTTCTCATAAAAAGCAATATTGCTACTGTTCAATAAGAATCTATTCAACTCCCCCCAGCCTTCCACTGCAACTCAAGAAAACTTCCCCATAACACAGAAATAAGCCAATCGACAATAAAAAAAAAAAAAAAAAAACTCATCCACCTCATGGGTAAGACTTAGGCAGAATTGGCATGGTTGGCTTTTATCTCAAGATGTCCATCACACCTAGCTGAAGACAGCAGGTTCTTCTCTTGATGGATGCAAAGATAATTAAGTACATCCAGAAGGTGTAAAGATGAACAGAGTGTGTATTGCTTACAGCAAGTATGGAGAGCAGTCAAACTATTTACAGAGAAGCAGAGAAACCCAGATGTTTTTAGAGAATTTGTGCACACCGGAGACAGAGCATGTGAAATGGGCACACTACAAGGTGTACATGTGTGAACCTACTTATCTACTTATCAGAGGGCCATAAATCACTAGAAAACAGGCACCAACACGTGTATGTGGAGAACTTAGAAGTACAGTGAAATACACTTCCTGAAAGAGTGAATCACGTTAGTTGAGTGACTTTGACTGCTTCCTTGTAAGTTTCTCTAAAATGTCTTAACTGGAGCATAAAACACAAAGGCTGGAAAGATAGCTCAGTTGGTAGAGTTCATGGCTAGCATTCTCAAAGCATGGGTCCCAACTTCTGACTTGGAAAAACCGGGCATGGGGCAAGAAACCTCTAAAGAACATTCTTGGGTCCACAGAGAGTTCAACTCATCTAGACTATGTAAGGATATCTAAAAAAACAAACAAACAAACAAACAAAAATCTCTGAATGTACATGAATACTCTTTTAAAGTATCAGCATTTGTTTACTTCTAAGTTTAAGAGTTTGCTATCCCCAAAATAGTTGTCTTCCTTAGTAACTAACACAAACAACACTCAGCTCTCTTCAGACCATTGAGACAAGTCTTGGTGCAGGGAGCAAGGCCAGGTTTAAAATCCTAGAGATAGTCATTGTTCCAGTCTATTTCCTTTGCCTGTCTCTTGTCCACTAGACAGCATTCAGTATGCCTACCACATAGATTTCTTCTAGCCTTGAACTAAGACCAAGTTGTGCTTTTCACTGTTTATGAGAAGTGTGCTGCATTCCATGAGTCCTCTTCTGTTTGAATTGATTCCAAAGTTTGACTCCATTGTGCATATAGTTGGTGCCTGTTCGATGCATGCCTTGGGATTCTTATCCAGAATCTCTAGAGATGGCCTTTAAGAATTATTAAGGAGGGCGGGGAGATGACCCACCTCTACAGGTACTTCCATTGTTCAGATTTTTCCTCTGGATAAAAAATGAAATTTATTAGGAGCAATGTAATTAATGAAGATCAGCAAAGCTATAACATGACGTTTTGGTGCGTCCACCAAATATGTTATCAGAAGCTGGTAGGCTCTGTATGTGCAGAGAGCTGCTTCTGCCCGCTCATTGTTCTTTCCCCAGAAGCCATTTTTAAAAATCAAGTTCGTGTCATAGAACTGCTAGTCTGTTTGCTACTGTGGAAAGAAGTGGATGGAGATTATAATGGAAGTATCATCAGCACAACATCTTTTTAGATAATAACTGTCTTTTAGGGAGATTGTTTTAAAACCTAGTTGCTTTTAGGGAAATTGGTAATATAAGTTAAATGAGGATGAGAGATAGAAGTTTTAAATGTATCAATGTTAGGAGCTACAAGGCATTAAAACTTTGTAATTCAATTTCCATCCAAAAAGGGGAAAAATGAATTGTAACAATAAAAAAGTAAGTGCTTAGTGCTCATAACAAAAATCAACTAGCTGCAAACAACGCCACTGTATAAGAAAAAGATTCACGTTGTCATCTTAAGGCTTAAAGATGGGCTGAATTTGGACAGATCCACTGAGTGCTGGCATTTTGAGCCTAGAGTATATGTATCCTTAGATACAGAAAAACTTTGCCTTTCTGATGAGTGTCTACTACAGAGAGCTTGACTAAGGGAAACTGTGCTCAAGGCCTGTTTACCACACTGGGAGTGGCTGAACTCTTATTTCTGCCCATTCTCCCCATGACATGCCCACACCCTGCTACCTGCCACTGAGGGGTAGTCACTTTATTACAGGGCTGGTCTTGGGTTCTTTCCTTGATTTGTATCTTTCTTGTTACTTGATTCTGCTTTGTTGCTTAAAAGTGAGCATCCTTCAACTTCTTCTCTCTTGGGAGATAGCCTTCTTTTCATCAACATCAAACACTCACAGCAGTGCTCATTTGTTAAGAAACCCTTTTCTGCTCAGTTCCTGCCTATGGAGGTATAGGCAGTAATAGAAGTTTGGAGACACACATCCCTAAGTTTGAGTTCCATGTTGTACTGACTGATGTTGTCTGTCAATTTAACACAAGCTGGAGTTATCACAAACAAAGAAGCCTCCCTTGAGGAAATGCTCCCATGAGATTCAGCTGTAAGTCATTTTCTCAATTAGTGACCAAGAGTAGGAGGGCCCTTTGTGGTTGGTGACATCCCTGGGCTGGCATTCCTGGGTTCTATAAGAAAGCAAGCTGAACAAGCCACGGGTAGCAAACCAGTTACTAACATCCCTCCATGGCCTCTGCATCAGCTCCTGCTTCCTGACCTGCTTGAGTTCCTGTGGTGATGAACAGCAATGTGGAAGTGTAAGCTGAATAAAGCCTTTGCTCCCCAACTTGCTTCTTGGTCATGATTTTTGTCCAGGAATAGAAGCCCTGACTAAGACACAGGTCTACCATGTATTAATTCTGAGTCACACAACTCACTTTGTTATTCTGTGACATAGTGCTGGAAGATACCTCTGGTGTTATCATCCAGCATGACTCAGTAATAAAAGGCCCTTCTTTGGAGTTTGGTAAATAGTCTCTTGAGATCTGTGTAAAAAGAAAATCCAAATATTTCATGACACTGATAACAAAAACCTTACTTACGTGATATTCTATACTACTGCTTCTCCATCTTCCCTGTTGCAGGGTCAGCTCCTCCTTGAATAGCTATATTCTGGAGTTGACATACTTGATTTTCTGGACATAGGGTTATATGCTAAAAGATAAGCTTCACATTTTATTAAGTACTTCTCTTTATAGAGTCATCATAGACTCAAAAACGGAAGACAGGAACAAACAAATCAGAAAAATGGCCAGGCTAGGATGGGATTGGTTGTAAAAGGCAGCATTTGTCACTGTAGGTGCCTTGCAATTGATACTATATGCCCAGAAATTATAATTACTGGAGTCTAGCTTTCTGTAAAGGTATGGGTGTTTAGACACAAACTAAAATTAAACCTGGAAGCCAGATGTAGAAGTATCTGCACACATAACACTAGTATTAGGGCAGAAGTGGGAATGTGGAGGAGGTGGGTCCCTGGAGATTTCTGGCCATCCAGTCTAGCCAATGAATGAACTCTTGAGTTCAATGAGATACACTGTTTTAAAAATAAGGTGGATTCAATAGAGGAATCTTATGCTTCACAAATGTGCACACACTAAATATGCCCAGGTACATGCATACACATGCACATAAATAAGTACATATGCACATGCACACACATAAATACATATTTATACACTATAAAATATATTAACCTTGGGAAAGATTATACAAATGAAAAATGAAGAAACATTGTACCATGCTTTCTGGGGTCATGTAGCTTTACGGATTCCTTATGTTTTCTTACGAGTTTAAATTTCAGAGAAGGATCATCCTGAAATTGACACTAAATTTGCTATATCTGGGGCCTCTTGTTTCCCAACGAATACATTTTTTTTGACAAAGGAAGATACTGTTAGTAAAATTCCATTGCTGGTTTGGTATCTGAGGGCCAAGTTTTGCTTTTGAAATTAAATTGTTGCGGTAGATTGGTTTCTGCACAGTTCCCTGTGCATGTGGAGCTGGCTTTGTACATATCCTTTGGCTTCATCTTCACTATAATGAGATTCTTCTTGGTATGTTTCCCAAGTGCTCTATAGACAAAGATCTGTATTTTTTTTTGTATCTATGACAGTGACCATGGCATATGAGCATCTGTCATCCACTCTGCAAATAGCCCTCTCAGTCACAGCTGTGAGATGAACACAGCCAGCCAGCAAGGCCAAGTTCAGTTCATTTCACCTTGTGATTAAAGATAGTGTTGTCCTAAGGACCACTTTAGAATGCATCTTTTTTCATAGATACTAGAGGAATATAACGTGCAAAGCAAATACCCTGGCACTGAGGTTGCCAAGGAGGAAGGCAGGAATCTGGGTTTAAAGATTTCTTAGATGAGACTGTATCCTAACTTAAGATATGTGTGAGGCTGACGAGGGGCCTGGATGGGCAGCTTCCATTTTCTCTGCCCTGAAAATTGTTCTCAGACCCTAGCTCATTCAGTAAATAGCCTAATTATCTTATAGCTTCAAGGTATATTGTAATAGTGCATATACTTTATGCAGATTATGTATTGACATTTTTTTGTTTGTGTGTAGGGGCACACATGTATGTGCAAATGCATGTAGAGAGAAGATAACCTTGGGTGTCACTCCCCAAGAATGTCATCTACCTTATTTTTGACATTGTATTTCTTATTGACCTGGTTTTCCCAGGAGACTAGGCTGGCCAGTCAGTGGTCCCTAGGAATCTTTCTATCCCAAGCATTGAAATTACATGTAAGCACTATAGGGTCCAGTTTTTTCCCATCGGTTCTAAGAGTCTATCTCAGGCTCTCATGCTCACAAGCAAAGTACTTGGCCAACTGAGATATTTCCCCAGCTTCTCTTGCCATATTTTAAATGTCACTAATAGTCCTACTAATCTCTGGATATGTGGGTGTCTAAGGGTCATCCTGTTGATTACACCAATCGATTTAAACAGTGAGATAGCTATTCAGAACACAGTCTAGGTCCAGGACATGTGGCACCCATCATCACCTTATTGTGACCCTTGAGGTCCTTGTAAGTATGAAACCATGCACCTTACTCAGCCCATGAGTAGCCTCGAGCATCTTGACTGCTCTCGGCAGAGCATCTGGAAGAGCCAGGATGCACTGAAGGACTATGGGATATTTTTCAGACTTTGGTGATTGCTTATTGTTTATCTCTGTTTTGAGAAACTTGATATGCTTTCCACTTATTTGATACTTCCAGGCGTTTTCTATATTTTCATGGGCACCGATCAAGGCACTGTGCTACAGCCATGAGCAAAAACAGTGGATGTCTGCCTTAGGGACGCTTAGTCAATGTATTGAATAGGTCTGTTGAAAAGTTCGCTACATAGTGATGTGTATTAGTTGGGTAGTTAGTCAAATGGGGTAATTGACATTGGAGCTCTACCAGAAAAAAAAGCAGTGTTTGTAAACGAGATGGGTTTGAAATTTAATATGGAAAGAAACAATGGCCTGGCTCTGCCTAGTGATCAGGTTGCAGCTGCCTTTCTGACACCATCTCTACTTTGTTTTGCCATTTTATTTAACCTTCCATAGCGTGTCCTGCTTCTCTTATCTGTAAACAACATGAAGAGGGGACCTATAAATCAAAGGCTCAACTTCCCTGACAGACCCAACTTCAGTGTGCTCCCCATTGGGTTCTAAAGAAATCTGTGCATCTCCAAGTATGATCTTAGCCTTGGCTGTTTCACATACAGCTCTTATGGACGGGTATGTGCCTGAACACTTTTTCTAAGGAAGAAGGCTGGCAATGTGGCATCCCTTTGCTGGATAATCATCCTTGCCCCAGTGATGTCTGCCTCCTTATAGTATAGAGGGTATTATGAAGAAGATTAGCCTTTCACTGTGTTTCTGCTTTGTTGATTACTTGGTAAAGAAGTCACGAGAGGGATGATCAATGAAGGTCTACTAAGCAGATGACAACAGTTGCCAGTCTGCATGAAGACTTGTAGACCTCTGACCAAATCCAGATGTTCCAGTTGCTGCCAGAAACCTCTGTTTGTATTTCTTCTAAATGTAAAATCTAGTTGCCTGTTATGAGTCAGGCTCTGGTGGAGGCTGTAGTCCAGTTGACAGTAATGAACAGGGGGCCCTGTCACTGTCCTCTGTGTGTCCACCGAAATCTGGATGAGTTCGGATTTTTTTGGTTACCATGAACAAAAGATACAAAGCCTTTGGTTTTCATGAACTAAAGACACTCTTCGCAGCTGGCCTCTCCCCCAGCTCCAGGGCACTTGTCTCAAGCTCCATTTCACGGGGATTCATGGGTTATTCAGACCACTACATGTTCAGGAGGGCATTGCTGGAAGAGTCCAGGGACATCAGATAGAAGTTAATGCCTGGAACTGAGCCTATGAGAGTGTGTAAGTCAGGCTGATGTGGGTCATCAGTGACAGGTGAGCCCCAGAAGAGTAAACCACAGGAATGAAGGGTGGGAGAACTCCTCTGTGGAGCTCATAAGCCAGCCAGCCAATAGGAGGTGAAAGCGTGAAAGACACAATCAGAGGTTTGATGTGCATCACCCAAACGGTGACTCCCCTTACAGCCCAGTGGTCCATTCCCAGGCACATAGCCTAGCCATGGCTGACTTCTACAGAGACTGGAGCATGCTGTCCAACTGTCTGCCCACTAGGAAATGGAAGTGGGAATGGTGGATGGCTCTCACTGTCTACCACAGAGGCAAACTTGAAGTTTGTCCAACTCACACTTCCTGTGCCTAGGTAGGGCTGGGCCGTGGCTTTGCTTATTAAGGCTCAAGTGAGAAGAGTGTTACCTGAAGACTTTCCTGTGAAAGGGAAAGATATTTCCTCCCCTCAACACCCCACCCCCACCCCACACAAACACCATGGGCTCTCACAGTCCTGCTGAATAGACATAGTTTAGCTGTCATTCAGGGAACCCGCCTAGAGGTCAAAGGTCATCCATACTGATATGCGTCTTGCCTCAGGTAGCCTACAGAGAGGCACTAAAGTAACAGCTGTAAATGAGGTGAGTTTCCCCAGAAGATTCTGACCTAAATTTTAAGCCAGGCTATGAGGATTTGTCTCCTTTAAAATAAAAGGAAAGAAAAAAATATTCAAAATGTTTCCCTCCAATCACATCTGTTGAGTTTGTCTCCGCACTGAATAATGTCTGCTATTTAATAACCCAGGGGAAAGGCCTTCCACTTCCACTCCCTCTCCTTCCTGAGGTTTACACTATATTCTCTTCCCAATATAGCAGGTGACACAACTGTGTGCTCAAGTTTAGTCACCTAGCTCTGAGGAGTGTGTAGATGAGGTCATGTCCAGACATGTACTAGGAAAAGGGGGATAGGGAGAGAGAGAGAGAGAGAGAGAGAGAGAGAGAGAGAGAGACCGTGTGAGTTTAGGGGGTGAGTTCCATGGCCTATTTTCCTTGCTTAGGCTTTGACTCAGTGTAATTATAATGGGAATGAGAGCTAAAGTCAGCCCGGTGTCCCATGGAGGGTCTCCTGCCTCCCCACACATGGGCCTTTTATGTAGGAGCATGTGGCACTGACTGTTCCAAAGGTCATCTCTTTAGTTAAGGACTAAAAGATGAAGGTGTGACTTCACAGGTTAGCTCCGCTTGGCTTTATGTAAGTGTTTGCTGGACTCTGATCCTCAGCACCCCAAAAAAGAGAAAGAGCTGGAAGGCAGACATGTCCATGCCAGGGCACTAACACAGGTTTAGAGGGTGGGGCTCTGTCCTTGTATTCAGAAGCAGTTATTTCAAAAAGAAACGAGAGCCCAAGCAGCCCTGTGGTCCCACACTGTTGATGAAGGCATCGTGCCCTGCGTCTTTCTAGCAACAGACGCAATAGCTAAGAAAAGGGCTGAGGAAGGAAGTCCTCAGCTCCATCTCAAGATGCTCTGTTCTTGGTGCCAAAAGCAATAAGTTTCAAATTATGTAGGAAGAAGGGGTGGCTCCTCTGAGATGCCTAGTCATCAAAATACTTCTGTGCTGTGGGGGTTTCTGTGTTGTTCCTCAGTAGACACTGGGAAGACACATCCAAGGATCTCATCTAATGGCCTTTTCTGTTTTCCTCTCCCCCTCTTTTTTTTTTTTTAATGCTTCGATTCCCAACCTGATGATGTGTTGCTGTGGCCTGCTCCAATGAAATCCCTTCCTTTATGTCACCTCACAACCAAAAGGTAAGGAACTGCCAATCACGTGAACGTGTACAGGCAGTGCCATCGTCAAAATGCACGGGAGGGACATCTGCCTTGATCCTGGCATATTTCGTTTATTATTTTTATTTTAAAGAAAAAGTGTGAGTGAGTGTGAGGGCCTCTGTCCAGGGGTCCATTCAGTGTTTAATTGGTTACTTTCACAACCCCCGAGGCTTGATGCTGAATGGGCTTGAAGATTTTGTGCATACGTGTGCACATGCACACAGTGCAGAAAGCCAGTGTGTATTTGTGAGGTGTTTTTGTCAGTAGCTCACAATATGGAGAAAAATTCACAGACACTTGATAGTAAAGCTATACAAATACTAAACCTAACTGAAATGGAAGGGTGTTCATATTGCTCTGACTTCATACTTTGGAGCAAGCACGGTCAATGGGATAAGGACTCTTACCTGAGATTCCTTTAAAGGTGCTCGGTGATCACTTGGATACCCCTGCAAATGAGAAAATGCACAGTTTCCCACCTGCCAATCACACCTTCAGGCTTTGGGGGTTTTTGTTTTGTTTTTATTGTGGTTAAAAACACTTCATAACACCGCATGTGTGTGCTGTTATGTAGTCATATGTGTTTACATGTGTTTTCTCACAATGTACATGCATTGTGGGAATTTGTGTTGCCTTCCCCTCTTAGCTGTTATACACAATGCTGCAAAAAAAGATGACTGCAGGGTCCAGGTAAAGGTAGCTGCCTACAATCCTGCTGGGATCCACATGATGGAAAGACAACTTTTGTACCCAAGTTGTCCTCTGACCTCCACATATAATACACAGTGACACATGTGCCCCATACATAGCTACGCGTGTACACAAAATAAATAAATGAAGTGAAGTAAAGTATTTCCAATGCAAACATGTATACAAATACCCCACCATATAAAATCTTTTTATTTCATTGCATATATCCATTCCCGAAGTGAGCTTTCACATTCCCGTGTTCAATAAATGTCGCTATTTTCATTAATTGGCTCTTTAAAACTAAGCATTGATCTAGCAACTTAATAGATACCAGTGTTTCTTCTCTCCTCCATATCCTGGACCCTACACATTTCAGGCAGAAACAGTCTCCCCTCAGTCCCAGTCACCCTCACACTGAGACTCCTGTCATTTGTCACAACCAGCTGCAAGTATTTTTCTGAGGCATGTCATCTCATGTAAATGATGACATTTGAGGATTAGCCACCAATTTTCATCCTGCCATACCGTGTGGTTCAGAAGAAGCTCACTTTGCTGCAGTAATCCGCACTGAGACGAGACAAGCACCAGGTGCATCCTCCAGGGCAGATGTCTTCTGCCTTTTTCCTACCAGTTCCCTATGGGGACATGTGGAATTGCAGTGGAGACCATGGCCTGGGCTTCATAACTATTAAACTTGGACAAAGACTTGTCCTTTATGAGCCGGAAGATTGGGTGGTCAAAACTATTTTCCCAGAATTCCCGCGGGTACATGAGAACAATGACACAGGTGGGAGCTGAGGAAGTGAGGGAGGGTATAGGAGGCCTTTATAGATGGGGCTGTTATAGGCAGCATGGCCAACCCTCAGCACGCCCAGCCCCTATGTTCTGCAGAAGCATCCACTGGCAGAGGGTAGATGAGCTTAGCATATTATAGACAGAGAGCAATAACCATTTTATGACTTTTTAAAAAAGCACATTTTTGTCAATAAGAGAGTCTCAAGGCTTTGAGAATATAGTTCTTGGGACCTTGGGACCAGGGGTTTATCTGATTAGAGCCCCTGTAATTCAGGGCAAGATGAAGCTGAGGCCATTGTGTAGTATGTGCCATGCCCTGGGAAGTTGTCAAACCTGCCCTTCGGCCTCTTCAGGCAGGTGAGTCGACATCCACTGGTACCTTGAACCTTGAAGCGCTGCCTTGCCTGTGCTTTTGTGTATAGCCCTCTGTTCTCTTTGAGAGAAACCAGCGATGCATTGCGTGGTGCAGCCTGCTGAGTCCACCTGCAGTGCCCTGGAGACAAGTTGATTTAATACTTGCAATTCGATTTAACAGTCAGAATGTATGCCAGGAACCTCGGGGCCAGCTAGTTCTTGAAGATCTGTAATGAGTTGAGTGAAAAGTGGGGTTTCTTGCATCTTGTATGGGTCTGGGGAGTTCCCTTTTTGTGAGAATATGTGCAAAGGTCGGTATAATTGATAGACCACGATGAATTCCACAGTGGACTCTTTTGTTTTCATTCTCATTTGGAAGTAAATGGGGTTGAGCCGTGGATACTTACTTGGCATTTTTATTCTGGTGTGCTCTATATTTTGAACGAGTTTTTTTTTTTTAATTTTTATTTTTAAGTTATAAATGATAGCCATCCATGTTTATAGAGAACAAAGTGATGTTATGAGCTATAAATACAGTGTGGAAAAATGAAGTCAAGTTAATTAACAAATCTCTCACTTTGGATACTTGCCTGTTATTGTAGTGAGAATATTTGGATCTTATTAGTGATTTTGAAATGTACCGCACTGTGTTGGTATCTATCATTGTCGCCGTGTTCTGCAAGACACTGCAAAGAGCAAAAAAGCTTATTCCTTTGGTTCACAAGGCATTCCTCCATATTCTTTGAGTATGACCTTCACATTTTCAGCTCCATCATGAAACCTCTAAATCTACTATACCATCACCCGTTCTCTGCTTCTGTCAGTTTCATTGTTTTACATCTCACAGAAGTGTGTGCTTGTGGCACTGAGACTCTCCTTCAGTTCTCTTCATACTACAAATGGAAGGACTGCCTTCTTTCCCAAAGCTTTCTGGTACTCTCTTGTACATAGATACTACATTTCCACACCTTATCCTTCTGTTGATGGACATGTAGGCTAATAACATAAATTGGCCACTGTGGCTGGGGATATAGTGACGATGTGACTGTAGACATCTCTTTGACATCTTTGTCAGTCTTTAGAGTGAATGCATAGCAATAGGAACTGAGTCACACAACAGTTGGCCCTGGGTCTTTCTGAAGAATCCTCGCATAGCTTTTCATAACAGCTTTAGTAATTTGTCTTCCTACCATCATGACATGAGAGGTTTTTTTTTTTTTTTCACTCCACAGTTTAGCGTGCTTTAAATCGAAGAGTTGGAAAGCAATACACAGTAATGCCCCGGAACAGGAGTGAGGAGAAAGGATATCTCTTGAGTCATTGATTGTTTTAGTTACGGTAAACCAGACCACTGAAAGTGTGCAAGTAGAAATATTTCCATGGGCAACATCAGGCCAGTGAGTTTCAGGGTCCATCGGGAGAGTGGTCTGGACCTTATTGATATGGAGGACTGTTAACAGACTAGAGAAGAGAAAGACATTGGGGGGTATGACATTCCTTTTGAGAATATACAGTAGATGACAGCAGAACAGGAATCCAGGGGACAACCAGGAACCATCAGGAAGGTGGGGACCAGGAGAGAAGGGCCACACACCTGAGCTCCACCTGGAGGCCTTTCTCTTTATTATTATTATCATCATCATTGTCATTATTATTATTACTATCATCATTATTATCATTATTTTAAACATGTTTTTAATGGAAATAGAATCCTATAACTCACTTTCTCCCTCCCTTTTCACCATCCACTCCCTCGAAGCTACCCTCCCCATCAAGTCTCCCTCATGTTCCCATCTCAAATTGATAACCGTTTTTTTCTTGGATAATTAGTGCTACATACATACATATGTATGAGCTGAGTCCGTTTTTTTTTACAGTTTGTGTGTATGTGTGACCCCTCTGCATTAGACAGCCAATAAAGGGGCTCTTCCTGGGAGAGGCTAATTCTCCTTTCCCCAGCAGTCATTAGTCACCTGTAGTTCTTTGTCTATGAGTGGAACCCCACAAAAGTTAGCCCCTTCCTCCTTAACATGCCCATCAATGTAGTATGGTGTGGGTCTGGCTTATGCAGCCCTTTCTAGGGAAGCGTTTCATGGCAGGTTTCCTGCTATTCTGCCTCTTACAGTCTTCCTGCCCGGTTTCCACACAGTTTTCTAAGTCACTGATGCAGAATCCATGAGCCATTTGGGCTAGGATCCCCACAATCTGTTGATCTCTGTATTGTACAGAGACCTTTCTGGATGCACACCCTGGCTGGCTTCAGACGCTGACTAAGGTTGAGAACACATTGGGGCCACCTAGGGAGCATCAGAAATGTACCTGCTTCTGAGCCTCGCCCTAACACTGAAGTCCAGTGTCTGTGGGTGGGACTTACTTAGATGGTCTGGTCTTGAAGCACCTTCATAAATGGCTGTTATGGGACTACTGATCGGAAAGGACAGAAAGAAATTCTAGTGAGCAGACCAGAAACAGACGCTTGGCAAACCTATGGTGCTGTTGACAGTGGAATTGTGGCACTAGGAGAGAGCTAGATTGTGGGAAGTGTGGGAAGGGATGAATGGAAAAGGTAGAAACTGTAAGCGGGAGCCCGTAGGGAAGGAATTTGGTAGCAAGGGATGGGAAAAGATGGAGGGGTGATGGGGTTGGTTGGGGGGGTCAGGCAGGATGTTTTGTTTTAGCTTATGAGATAAAGTATTAGAGAAATTGCTTGGTAAGGAGGGACGCAGAACCATGGTAGAAAGAGGTAGCATAAAACATGGGTCAGAACATAGACTAGCCCTCCTGGAGAAAGAAGGGAAAGAGTGAAGGATGGAGGAAGAGATGGGGAGAGGCAGTGAAGGGGCCCAGCAGAGCCACCCTCCCCACCAGCCCTCTGAGAGGGGGATAGGGATCAAGAAGAAATTAGGAGTCCAGTAGCATGGTGTGGCGGTTAGACTAGTCCTGTGGAGATTGCCACAGGAAGACAGGACAGCAGTAGTTGATGGCCAGGCGGTATGGGCGACTTTCAAGCGTGCAGTGTTTAGATTTGCCACAACTCAACTCAGCAAAGATCTGGCTTCTTGTCTCAGAGGTAAAGGATTCTGGCTCAAATGAGAAGAATGGGCTGAGGAATGGGCTGGACTGGAAATTGCCTTGAGGGCAGTCAGGGAACACTGGCATCCAGCAGGAGGCTGGCCACGATATGGGTGATTGGATTCCCAGTGAGAACCCTAAGTCCTTCCTGCAGTGGGGCAACCAGGATGAGGACCCACGGGAGGAGAGACTCTGAGAAGAACTGAAGGCTGTGTGAGCAGGGCCAGGTGGGGACATGGACCTCAATGAGGAGACAGAGAGAAAGGGCATCTAGAGGTAATCAGGAATAGCATAGGCAAGCTGGATGACAATCCCCGGGCTCCTCTGAGGAATGTGAAGTCCAACTAAGACCAAGAATAAATGAGAAGACAAGAAAATAAGCTGGGGTGAGGGGTGACTTTACAGCCCTAAAATGGCCTAACAGGAGGCAAGGAGAGAACTTCCTCTGAGGAGACACGAGTGGATTAAGCACTGGTAATGGTTTCTTTCCCCTCAAGACCAGCAAATCAAAGAATATGGGTAAGATACAGAAATGGCTTAAATAACATGAATATTTTATGTTCTCTGTGTTATCTAGAAACCCAGCTGTTTGCTGACCATTAAAAGAAGACAGTTATAGACCTGGTGGTGTGTTATTTTAAAATGGATACTCTGAGAATACATTTGTTGAAAGACATTTCTTGACTTGAATTCTCCTTTATATTTCTGGCCTTTCCAAAAAGAAGCAAATAAAAATTATGTACAGACGTCCATGATTACTCAGTCATCTGACATTTTGGTGGCATTAAGCAACAAATATTAATTTGAGACTCAATATTGTGATTGTTTCTAAGATGTGCAAAGTCTCCCAAAATATGAAACCTGCGTTTCGAAATGACTTTCTTTAAAGACTGATTGTTGGCAGCCCACACTGTTAGAGGTTTCTATACCTTAAAAACCTTTCAAAGAAACACTGCAATTTACAGAATTCATTACTGTGCACAACTAATTAGAACTTTGAAGGAAATCACAGTGAGAAATTAGATATTCTCAAGAGCACTTCCTTAAGCCACAGTGTAGTTTGGGATGGAGGTTGTTCTCCCATGAAGGGGACTCTTGGATTGCCTATGTGTATGTCCCTGAGCCCTGAAGCACATCAGATCAGAAATCCTTCTGGCTCTCTGTTCAGGCAGAAAGAAAAGTAACATAGACGACAAGGAAGAGACAAGATAGAAAGACAAAGTAGATGTCTCCTTGCATAAAGAGAATGGTAAACATACACACACACAAACCCAGACATGCCTAATTAGTTTCCATTGCCAGCTTTACTGTAAATAGATAAAAATAAATAAAGAACCTTCATCTAAGATAAGAGAAGCAAGAACTGCGTGAGTCCCAGGTGTACGGGTGATTACAGCAGAGAGCTCCAAAGCCACCGCCGTTCAGCTCAGCTGCCTCTGTGCTACGCAAATGTGTTTATAGAAAGAATATAAAATCGACCATGGATTGCTCCCCCCCCCACACACACACATTGATTAATTTCTCCACATGCTGGCAGCTTTCAACATGGCTGGAGTATCAGGTTTGGAAGATGAATGTGGAAATCGGCAGCAAGTGAGGAGTTAGATTTGTCTGGCCCAGCTGCTGCTCTCCAAATCCCCTATTCTTTTTGGTTATCTCAGTCCAGCATCTGTGGTGGAGCAGGACTCACGGGCTTCTGTCATCATAGGCCCAGGAGGCACAGTGTCGCCTATGTCTTCCAACATCTCAGTGCCCTGGATGGACTAGCAAACAGCAAGAATGAGAGCCCTGTCGCTATTTGTAGGGACTGACAGAGTGTGTGTGTGTGTGTGTGTGTGTGTGTGTGTGTGTGTGTTTGATTGTGTGTGAGTGTGTTTTTGATTGTGTGTGTATGTGTATGTGTGTGAGTGTGTGTGCATGTGAGTGTGTTTGAGTGTGTGTGAGAGTGTGTTTGAGTGAGAGATTGTGTGTGTGAGAGAGATTGTGTGTGCATGAGTGTGTGTTTGTGTGTGAGAGATTGTATGTGTGCATGTGAGTGTGTGTTTGTGTGTGAGAGAGAGATTGTGTGAGTGTGTGTGAGAGATTGTGTGTGTGCATGTGTGTGTGTGTTTGAGTGTACATATCCATATATTTGAGTGTGTGTAGATATGAGTGTAAGTATTGTGTGTGTCTGTGTGTTTGAAGATGTTTATGTGAGTGTGTGTTTGATTGTGTGAGTGTGTATGAGTGTGTATGTGTGTTTGAGTATGTTTGAGTGTAGATATCTGTGTATATTTGAGTGTGTAGGTGTGAGTGTGAGTGTAAGTGTGTGTCTGTGTTTGAAGATGTTTGTGTGAGTGTGTGTGAGTGTGTATATATAAGTGTGTATGTTTGAGTGTGTATGCAAGTGTGTGTGTGTGTGTTTGAATGTGTGTGTGAGAATGAGTGTGTGTTGCAGTTTGAGCCTTTACTTTCTACAGATGCATGCTTCTCCACTGAGTATTGCATTGGCTGGGCTGTTTTGTTTTGTTTTTTAAATAACATCCCCTTGCTTTATTTAATTTTATAAATAGCACTGTTATATCTCCATGTGCTTTTTATTTTAATATTGGTGATGGTGTAGAGATTAAAAAATGACCTGCCTTCCTGGCCTTTACTTTGAACATTGAAGAATGATGTATTCCCTCCATCCTCTGGGAATTGAAGAATTTAATCATCCAGTTTTTTAGAGGTGTTTTAATCATAGAATTTTAGTGTGACCTTCAGAAGTCTCCATTCTTCCAATGCTCCACAGATAGCCAACCAGCCTATTTTGGTCATCAGCTGCTGGGAATTATGGATATATCCAACAAATGGCAAGCACGTCTCTTTGATTGTACCTAACCATCTTAAGTAATAGTGAGGGCTCTTATGTCTCCCAGGCCATCTTTGAAATCAACAGTGGCCAGATGGCCATCTTGGAGGCTCACATAGGTGAGAGTTATCTTCCAAACAAAACCACCTTCCAGTCTCATTCTACAGGAAATATTGACTGATTATTGCTGACAGGAAGAAAATCAAATCTCTAATGTTTACTACAGAATTGACGAGAGAAATGGTTTTAAGTTTGGCTACAACAACTTATTCTGTTTCAAGCTTCTTGAAATGGTCACTGACCTATTTAACTTGTGGATTTTTTTTTAAAATTCATCATGTGGGCAGTGTTTCCTCCACTTGTTTCTGCTTGGAGGCCTTTCAAATATAATTCCATCTCTAATAACCAGCTGAGATGGTTGAAGGGCTCATTCTTTTGACCTGTCAACCTACAGAAAAGATCAAATATTGACCTTGTGTTACTATCAATTTAATATGTGTCGAGGTCTTTCTCTGCTTCATGCACATGTGTATTTATAGCTCCTATTTTTTCCTCTCTCAGACTCCAGAAGTCTATTTGTTTTTTATATATGTGATCGTTAATGTAGAAAGAGAATTTTGCAAGTACTATTATGAGGCTGGAGAGACAGCTCCATGGCTCGGAATGCACACTTGCAGAGACATGGGCTCTGTTCTCCAAGAGCAACTGAGTTCTGTTCCCAGCTTCTTTCTGGTGGCCTGTGACTCCAGATCCAGGGAATAAGACACTCTGGTATGGCCTCCATGGCACGTGAGTTCATGTGTACATACCTCCATACAGACAATTTTCACAATGTACAAAGTCTTGACAGAATTAGCTTTAAGCTTTTCTCTGTACATACTCAGTCTAAACAAACAAGCAAGCATGCTGTCACAAATTGAGCATGATTTAAAGAGAAATCCTAAATTGTTTTGGGAGTAAATTCGAAGTTGGTTTTGGTAGAGAATTAGGAGGAGAAGCATGGAGTGCTTGATTAGAGGCTCAGATCTTTGCTGACGCTCTCTTAGGAAGTGGTGCATGCAGATATGAAATTGAAACAAGGTTAGGGAGATAGCTCAGCTGGTAACTATATAAGCATGGGGACCCAAATTAGAACCCCCTCACACACATTAAAAGCCAGGCACAGTGGCTTCTGCTTGTAATCTCTATGTTGGGGAGAAAACAGGCCAGTCTCTGAAACCCACTGGCCAGCCAGCTGAGCCCTAATTAGAAAACTACAGATTATGATGGAAAGATCCTGCCTAAAATAAAAAGCAGATAGATTTCCTGAGTAACCATACTCAAGGCTGATGTCTGACCTCCATACTCATACCTGCTCACATGTGTGTGCATTCATATACCTACACACCTACCTACCTACCTACCTACACACACACACACACTCTAAAAATATCTTCAAGTTTAAATTACTTTGGGTATCAAACCCTTATAGCCTTTGATAAATTTGTCAACCTTTGAGCAGTTAACCACCAGGATTGTGAATGGTTAGAGCACAGACTGAGGTCAGGCGCTGTCCTGGGTGTTCGTTGGCAGTAGTGACCTGAACAAAGGTGCCATGAGTAGTCTTGAGTAAAGCACCTGTGTAGCTAACATCCTTTACATATTCTAGTTCTCAGGCCCAGGACCTTACTGGTCTCTGTGACTCAGAGGCTGACCATCAAGTTCTCATCCAGCCTCTTGCAGGTGGAAGCCCAGCCTGGCAGCTTCTTCTTGAATACCCTGCTTGGATGCACTCAAGCAAACCTGAGGTTCTAGGAATTCTGAGCAGGCTTCCACTGCCCACCCACTGCTCCAGGACAACACAACACCAGCCCTCCACCTGGTGTAGCTTGGCCTTCTGTTGGCCAAGGCAGGCTATTAACCTGGTGCATCGATGTGTGGGCTGAAAACCCTAGGCATCTATCACACGAACTAGTTTAAAACCAATTTTCCCACACACGTATGCTTAGAGATTGGATGGTTTTGACCCTGAATGTAGGACTCTCTTTTTTAATTTATCACCTTTATATTTCATTATGCTCAAATAGAGCTTATTCCAGCTCTATTCCATTCCATTCCAGCTTAGTTTGAACTTTGGGTATTTTTTATTTTATTATTTTATTATTTTTTGGTTTTTCAAGACAGGGTTTCTCTGTATAGCCCTGGCGGTCCTGGAACTCACTTTGTAGACCAGGCTGGCCTCGAACTCAGAAATCTGCCTGCCTCTGCCTCTCAAGTATTGGGATTAAAGGCGTACACCACCACGCCCAGTGAACTTTGGGTCTTGATTGTTTTCTTTAAACACTTAAAGATTCATAAACTGTGTGTGTCATCAGCTCATGTCTCAAGTCATAATGCACACGTAGGATGAGGCTCTCAGAGTGTCTTAAAGCCATATTCTGAATTATTCCAATGATTACATTGTTAGTGTCCTTGTTCCTTTTATCTCACCTAGCCAACACAATGCTTGTACCAGGAACAACTACTCTACCATTGTCTAGAGCTGGCCTGTGCTTTCGTTATTAGTATCTTGAACCCATCATTTCTTTGTGAAACTCTTTCTTGTTGTAATCCAGCTGTTCATTTTGGAAAGATTGGTTTAGTTACAACTAGAAAACGTAATCCATAAATCTACTTAACTGGGCTCAGCTAGATGGCTGTGTGGGCTGTGTGTGGTAATGGGGAGGGAGAAAATAGACAAGGGCCTTATATCCTCAGCTGTTGGGAATATCCCAGACACCTCACATGCCATTGTCTCCACTGTAGACTAGGTGACTCCATCTCTACCAATCTGTGTGCTTACATATCTGTGAACACTGAATTCCTTCTTTCTTAACATTTAGAAACAAACAAAAATAGCTCTAGGACTGTTTTCTACATCACGTGAAATCATTTCACAAGCTCCTTAGAGACTTGTTCACACCCCTGAGAGCCTCTTATTTCTGTTTGGTAGCTCACCTGAAGTTGTTTGTCATAGTTGTGCACAATATAGAAATAGGGGTGCAAAAATTGTGATGAATTTGGCCTGGGTATGCTGACCCTTGCCTATAATCTCAACACGTAAGAGAATGAAACAAGAGAACCAGTTAAGTCCAAGTCAGACAAGCCTAGACCACCTAGTGACTCCCTTTCTCCAAATAAAAATAAAGACATAAACCAACAAGCGAGCATAAATAGTGAATTCTTGGAACACCAGAACAGACTCTCTCTTGGTGGATACTGCCTTGTTTTTCAGTGTTCTTAAGAGACAGTTCTTAGACTAGATGGAGAAAACCTAAGTGAACTAACTGACAGTCTGTCCCCGACTTCTCCATTAAACATACCACTTAATGCATTGATTCTAGACGTCCCTGTGGTTGTAATGTTCCTCGGTTCCTGAGCCTCTGAAGTCACAGGCTGAGTTCCCTCAGATGTTATTTCATTGTTTCTCACTGGGAACGCATGAGATGGGCACTTTATTTCTAAACTGAAAATTAGGCAACAGAACCATGGAAAGAGTAGAGTTGGGATAGCTCTAAACAGGAAGTAAGGTGACAGTTGAGCATTCCTGGATGTCATTAGAAGAATATATTTGGGTGTATGCCCCACATAAACACATAGGGTTACTGTGCTGGCTTCAAGATTCAAGAAAAAAAAAGTGACTTTGTTCATGGTACTCAGGTCCATCCAGGGTCTACAGAGGGAGAACTGTGCAGACGCTCTGCAAGGTCCTCACTGGCTTTCACTGAGACAAGATTTTGCTAGGTAGTCCTTACTGGTCTCAGAGTTACTATGTATCCCAGGCTGGCCTCAAAATCACAACCTTCCTGGGGCTACCTCCCAAGTACTGGGATTGTGGGTAAGCCTGCAGAGTATATGTTTTAAAACACTGTGTTCTCCACATAGATCACCCTCAACCACCATTTTGAAAAATGAGACATCTGAACCTCTGAATGCCATGCCTCTCTTTTCTCCCTGCCGTATTGCCTCAGGGATAGAGGCCAGAGTATCCATAGCTGCTGTGTGCCTTTAACCTGCCAGTTACAAGCCACCAGCGCCTCCAGACAAAAACTATCTGGGTGCACCACTGTTGTGCCTTGCCCGTCTTTAACTCTAGTCTTCCAGTCTCTGTTCATCCCTGCTGTCTAGAAGCCCAATCTAGGCGCCTGCTTTCTTAGCGGCGTGATGTCATCTTACCACCTGCCCCAAACAGTAGGTCTTTTGTTAAGGACTGAAGGACTAAGCAATTTTGAATGGTTTTTTTTCTCCTTTCTGAAGAAATATTTTAGTTATTTTCAGTTTTTTATCATGAAATTTTCAACAAATTAAAAGTGTGGAAAATGGTATAATCGATATCTAGTCACCAACCACTTAACATTCCTGTCCGCTGTTTTTGCTGTTTGCTTTCGGCTGAATTATTTTTAAGAGCTGAAGATTTATGTTAGTTTACTGCCAAATATTTTGGTATTGCATCTGTTAAAAATAAGAATGCTGGCCAGTGAGGCATGGCTTGCTGGGAAAGCCTGACTTTGATCCCTAGAACTCATGTGAAGGTGGAAAGAGAGAAGCAAGTTCACAGAATTGTCTTTTGACTTCCACATACAACCTGCATGTACTGCATGTACACACACACACACACACACACACACACACACACAGAGAGAGAGAGAGAGAGAGAGAGAGAGAGAGAGAGAGAGAGAGAAAGTACTAATACTGATACTGCTTAATAATAAAAAATGACTGTTATCAGTATAGTAAAACTATTCTCTTACATAAATGGGGTGCCATGTTCACACAAGAAATAATAACATAACTTTTATGTATTCTATGATAACATTCTGTTGTTTTTTTTCTCCAAAATATATTATGTATTTTTCAAACTGAAACTTAGTTAACTCTTGCATATTGTAGTTGGCTCTTATATCTCAGTTTTAAGGTTAGGGATTTTTGATGTAAAGAGGTGACATTACAAGACCTGGTTGATACACACACACACACACACACACACACACACACACACACACCTCTCTCTCTCTCTCTCTATCTCTCTATATATCTATATCTATATCTATATCTATATCTATATCTATATCTATCTATCTATCTATCTATCTATATATCTATCTATCTATATATATATATATATATATATTCATTTTATTTGAATGATAATTTTTCGGATTAAGTAGACTATTGGACTATTGATTTAGATGGTTCCGGTGGTTTTGCACTAGGTCGTAAATGGCGCCGGATATGTTCAAGTTGTAAAATATAGAAATCTCTAAAGTGTGCCCAGGAACCACATTTTAACAGAGGTCGTCCGTCATCTGCAGATGTTCACTGGACACTTACTACTCTGCCGCTTCGTGCATGAAACCATCCTCTAAGTACATCTAGGGTTTGGGCTTGGCACTGATAATGGATTATAATAGATTGAAATTAAATATGATTTACGTGGCAGGAAAAATGGTGCCAGTGAAGTAAATAATTGATTAATTGTTCCCTGGTTAAAGCTGGCAAGTTAAATTGCAAGGCTGGAATTGACTGTCCCCTGATGCATCTTAGTCCTAATAGAAACTGCACAGGGATACAGGTCAGTTACTGCCCAGATTCAGCAAAGCAGCCTTCCCTTGCTGTGTCCAGTTTGCACCAAGATGTCTCATGCATTAATAAAGCTATTAGACAGACAGACAGACACAGAGACAAGACAGAGAGAGACAGAGAGAAACAGAGAGACTGACTACACTCAAGGATAAACTGTCAAAAGAATAAAAAACCATAGAGACCCACGTTTGCTTGGAAAATTGGTGAATTTAGAAGGTCAGAGGTAGCACACATTTTCTCGTTCCTATGCTGATTATGGAACCAGGGTTAGTGTGACTTCTCATGAATGAGTCTAGTGTAGGAAAACTAGTCACAGGTATGTTGTGCAACCCGCCATATCCCGCCAGCAGGAAGAAGCAGTCCGCACACAGGATCCTTCTACAGCAAAGCTTTATTGAAGCATTGAAAGAGGAAAAAACCCAGAGCCCAGAAAAGCCTCAGCTTATATAGCCCAGGAGGAGGCGTGTCTTAACCGGATTGGCTGCTGGGCCATTACTCAATTAACTGCTGCTGGGCAGCAGTTAAACAACAGGTGCACGTGCTTTTGGGTAGTTTACTGGCTCTAAACTAGGGGTGGTAACAAAATGTCAGTGCCATCTTAGAATAGCAACAGAGCCGACTCGGGAGCTGCTCTCTACAATGTTGGCCACGATGTGACTAGCACTGATCTTGGATTATTTTGAGTCATTTGGACTTTCAGTCATCCAATCTTTGGTACATCATCTGAAAATGAAAGACGTGGACAGAAGATCTCTGAAATGTCTTCTGACCCTTTAGATGTAAGGTCCTGTCAGATCAGAGTCTACGAAGTCATGGTGACTTCTCTCCTTGTGATTTTACAACTGGTCTTTTGTCTTCTGTGCCTTTGTGAACACAGCTCACTAGCTGTCTCCCTGTATGTTTCCAAGACCACCAAATAACTAACGTGGACCTTATTTATAGGGAGTACTATAATTCTTATTATTATTGTGTGTGTGCACACGTGCATGCATGATGTATGCATGGGTATCCATGCCAGGACACATGTGTGGAATCCAAATGACATGCAATTTTGTTCCTTTTCTTGAAGATCAGTACTCTTCCAAGGATGCTTCATTAACTAGAATGTTTTATTAGTCAGAATAGACCATTCTGTGACTATGTAGAATTAGAGTAAGTCTATTGTAATTTGAAAAAGATGTACATATTTTAGAAAATGGAATAAGTGCTCACACATTGCAGTTCTGCTTAAAAGCCTTTAATTCATAGTAACTCAGCAACGTAAGACAGAAAGAGCTGACCCCAGTCATTACCCAAGGCAGTGTTGTGTTGAATTTTAATTATAAAGATCATTTCAGCATTTATATTTTCCGGGTCAGCAGGATGTGTTCTGCATAGCCCTTAACAAACATCTGAGATGGTTCCATCTGTATTTCTCCTTTATCAAATGGGAACACCTTTGTCACAGAGAAACAAGTGTGAAGCTAGATCACAGATGTAAAGTGCCTCTCCCACAGCATGTGCTGACACATTAATGATCACGATACTACAGTATACCCGAGTCTTGGGCAATTTTCTTTGGAGTGTAGGGTCCTCCAGCCAATCTGCATGATCAAGAACTTATTACATTATGTCAATCATCTTAATTAGTTCATAACATTGAACTGACCTTGCAGGGATTCACGATCTAACTCATGACCTCAGAAAGACAGACACCTCCTCTTAGTTTAATTTAAACAATATGAACACTCTGGCTCACACTGCAGGATTCTTCTGTCGAGCACATGATGCCATTTATCAACTCTTTCAATTGCACTAGCAGCTGGCTTATCTGCAAATGTAAACAAATGTGAACAAAGAATCCACAAAACAGACCTTTGTTAGGAATTGTTATGCTTAGTCTTTGTCTATGAACCTGAACCTAGGCTGGATCCAATGATATTGCCTTAGTATAAAGACTACAAAGGCTAAAGGGGTGAAATAAATTAGGATTCATGGATGGCAGTGACATTATGACACCCAGATATTAAACTGCAAATAGTTCTTTATTGTGGTAACCATTGCGAGAAAAATCAGAATCTTCAACCCAATGTTTGTCTTTGAAACTTGGAGACATCCTTAATCATATTAATAAAGATAATGTCCACATGGTGATGAGAAATATGAACATTAAAATTGTACTTTATTGTATTCCTCCTCTACCGTGTGTGTGTGTGTGTGTGTGTGTGTGTGTGCATGTGCAGGTGAGTGTGTGTACACATGTGGGTGGGGGCATGTAGTAATACTTTCTGATACACCATCCACCTTTTCTAAAACAGCTTATCTCCCTGGCTTGCAGCTCAGCGTGTTGCCCAGGCCTGCCTCTACTCCCCTTCCAAGGGCTGGGATTTCACAAACATACCGCCATACCCAACTTTTTATGTGAATTCTGGGGATCAAACAGGTCCCCCACATTTGCACAGCAGCCCTTTATGGAGTGTGCCATCCCTAGTCCCTTCCTTCTCTCTTCAGTGATCTATGTAGCCATGGTCTGTGTGCGTGTTACACAACAGGGAACATGTTACCTGGCAGTATTTTCCAGGTCCACTTAAAGAAGTGTTCCCGCCTGTGACTTGTGTAAGTTAAGGTACAAGTAGCATTTTAGTTGATGTGCTCTGAGCAGAGAACACGTCCTCTTGCCATTGGAAGCACACCCTTGCCTGCTGGAGTCTACAACTCAAGCATCTCTGAATACAAACGGACTGGCCCGTGAGTCCAGAAGTGAGTCTTCCTGGCAGTAGTTTCTGGATTCATCCAGATACAGGCATCTCCAATAGCATTTTTAGTTGGTTAATTTTCATCAAAATCACTCATAATCTGGTTTAACGGTTCCATAAAAGCCTCGGTTCACCCTGCCCCGTGTGAATAGAAATATTTGCCATAAAAAATTAGTTATTAGTTTTACAGCCCTGCCGACGTCCGTGCCTCTCTATATGAAGAATATGAGAAGAGATATTAAATCTCAATTTTTAATAACGTTATTGACATCTTTGGGGAGCCTTAACACTTGACATTTGCTTTCGGTGTTGGGGAGAGAGGGAGAAAGTAAATTGATTTGGTATTTATTTCCAAAGTTGGAGTATGACAAGTTACTTTAAACATAAAATATGTAGGCACTTTGGAACACAATGAACGGACTGGGTTGTTGGTTGTTTGAAAGTGAACATAAATTTTAGAATCAAATGGGTAATGTGGTAATGATAATAACATCATTTGATTGCTAAACGAACCTGTTTTATTATATTCATCATTGGATTTCTATTGCCACCTAGACAGCCTTCAAAATTGATAGAACGTGATGTCTGGACCTGCAGAACACAGCTCATGACTGAACGTACAGCTCTTGTGATGAAAGTTAAATTCTTCAGAGTGCTAGGCTTTCAATAGGTCCTTTTTCTATAGACAAGATGTATGTGTTTCAAAAGAGCACCCTCTGAATGTGGACTTCTGTGTAAGAAACAGACATCCATTTTGCAATGGGCACTTGCTTCCAGTTGTTAGAAATCCAGGAACAGTTGCACAGGGGAGACGATGGGGATATTGGCTGGGCACATGTAGATAAGATGTAGAAAAAGCCTAGTAAGATCTTGGGGGAGGGAGGGAGAAGCCAAGATCTTTGGCACTACCTTAACAGGTCAACTGTGACTCAGAGGCTGACTTAAACCCTACACAATCAGTTCAGGAAGATTCTTGCTTTGTTTTTTGTTTTATATCAGTCTCATGTAGCTCTAGCTAACCTCAGACTTATAGAAGTGAGAATGACCCTGAATGCCTGGTCCCCCCACTTCCATCTCTAAGACCCGGGACTATAGGCATGAATCAACACAGCCAGACCAGAAAACTTCCCGCTGCATAATAAGTGGTGCAGAAAGTGGGCTTGACAGATTCCAAGCCAGTAAGAGGCTGTCTAGAGGGGCTGGTGAGATGGCTCAGTGGGTAAGAGCACCCGACTGCTCTTCCGAAGGTCCCGAGTTCAAATCCCAGCAACCACATGGTGGCTCACAACCATCCGTAACGAAATCTGATGCCCTCTTCTGGAGTGTCTGAAGACAGCTACAGTGTACTTACATATATAATAAATAAATAAATTTTAAAAAAAAGGTTTAAAAAAAAAAAAGAGGCTGTCTAGAAAAACAAAGATGCACAGGACCTAGGAAACAACACTTAGGGCTACTGTTTGGCCTCTGCATGTACATGCACATACACATGCACAGAGGTACACTCTCACCTACACACACATGTACCTATACATGCATGAAAACAGACATATAGACACACAGGCACACCACACGCGCGCACACACACACACACACACACACACACACACACACACACACACACACAAGCTTATAAAATGTCATCTCATCACATTTGGTCACTAGACACTTAAGGCCAGCTCAGGCACCAGTGATATTTGAATGCATGAGCTTCAGTACCTTGTTCAGTACTGTATGAGCTAGAGAGTCCCCTGGTTGAGCCATTAGCTTGCTGCCAGATGCTCAGGGGTGGTAAAATGCTTCTTTCTCTGTTGCATGCTTGCGTGTTCAGGCAAAGGCTTACAACTTCGTACGTCTCCATCCTCCATCCAGCATCTTGTATCTGCTGTTCCCATCCCTACGGGTGCCAGTCTGCCCGAGTTCTTCTCCCTGCCTTGCTAAATGAAGATGATGCCATCTTATTTACCCCAGCAGTGTTTCTTGTGTAGATAGATGTTAAACTATGCAATAGTTTTTTTTAAATGAAATTTTAATTACTTTCTGCTATTCTGAGCTCATAGCAATCAGCAGCCATCTTGCTGGAAGATAAAACAAAACAAAGCCGCTCACTGGGAGGAGCCAAGGCCTTTTGCAGAGTGGGGCACAGAAGCCCATTGTCAGCAGCAGCTGTGGACGCCTTCCCCAGGCACAGGCTCAACTGCCACAGGGTTCAGAGGTTTTGAGTTTTCCACTGATGTTCCTCTTCCCTAATGAGGTCACCTCTCAGCACAGTAGGGGAAGGACTCTGCTAATGGGAGACTCAGAAATGCATGTTGCAATTACCACTCTTTGTTTCTATCTATCTCCCATAGTTTCCAAACAGCCGAGAGCTAGGGGGGGTGGGGTGGGGTGTCGCTTGCTCCTCTGCAAATATGGAACAGAGCTAGAGAGGGAAGCTGCATCTTTAATAGACTAGCTCCTGATTTCCAGCCATTGTGAGGTACTGTTATTTCTAAAATATTGAGGATGGGAGCAACTCACTTTCCTCTGAAATGACTCTGGCTAGCAGTTCATGTGATGACCATGCTGGCGTGGCACCTAAAGCTTTGTCAGTGACAACTTCCTATATTTGATTAGTCACTTGATCTACATTATGTTCCCCCTTCAAAATCAAAAGTCTAAATGATCCATCTGTGGCTTCCCTCTGGTACCATCTTCTACAAAATGAATATAGCAACCATCATTTCAAACCCACTACTTGAAATGGACAAAGTAAAATGCATAGAAATGCTTTGAAAATGCGTAATTCTCTAATAAAACAGTGCCCAATAATGACAGGCAGCAAAATAGAATTTTGTGGGCATGACACAGAAAGAGGAAACAAAGAAATAAGAATATTGCCCACCGTGTTTCCCCTTCAAGGACTCTGAGAGGGGACGCTCCAGCTAGTGACTGAGGCTGGCACTAGGTCGACTCAGGATACAGGGGTGTGGCTCTCCGTTGCTATTGTAATCTCTGTTCTCCCAGAGGACTGGATTAGGATCCTCCGGTTGCCATGACAACAAGCAGCTCTTAGCCACATTGCTCTAGTTATTTTGTTTGTTGTTCATTTGTTTGTTTGCTTGTTTGTTTGTTGAGCCTTTCTTTTTCCCTTTGTCAGAGAAAGCTCTTGTTTGGATTTTTCAATCATCTGAATTCCTGACTATTTCTTGGATCTATCTGTAAACCACTAATTCCTCTTTCCCTAGATGTTTCCTCTCAGTGAGACAGGATGAAGGCTAGAATATGAAACGAGATCCCATTTGAATGCCAGCCTGGAGTTGAGGAAGCAGGCATTCTTCCAGGGGAAAACATTGGCTGGAGCTGTGTCAGGGTGTGGGGGCTGATCCAAAGCTTTTATGTGTCTCTCTGTCTTGAATTTATGGCTGCGTAACCACCTGTGTGGCTGGATGTGTCCAGCATGGCTGTGGACGCTTTCGGGTATGCTCAGACCTCACAAGAGTGTTGAGAAGGTAGCGCATCTGTCCCGTGTTCAAGAAGATGTGTTCAGAAAAGCTGTGTTGCCTCAGCAACTCCACTCTTGTTCATGAGGCCCCTCATTTTTCTCAGGGGGATGAAACGGAAGTCAGCAGGTGGGTATCTTACCTCCTGCCTTCTCACTATTGGCCAAAATCCTCAGCATCCCAGCTCCCCCACACCCCGCCCTGATAGGACCATACTTAGTCACACAGGAGCATCACTTAATGGTTTCAAGCCAACCAGCAGGTTGAGATTCTGAAGGGAATGATTGCTCATACTCTCCCCTAACCAAGACTCCTAAAAGTCATTTTCTGGAGCTTAGATTTTTGCAGGTAAGAGCAAGTAACCTTGCTGGAGATTGGATAGACCCTGGTAGACCCTGAGGCATTCTCTATGATAAGAGGTTACATCCCCACAGTACTTTGACTAAGTGTGTGCCTTTTTGATGTATCCCTGTTTGCATTACTAGGAATCAAAATAGGACCCGATCTACATTGGCAAGTACTCAGCCATGGAGCAGCAACCACAGCCCCATTTTGCTGCCTTAGTGGTGTTGGTGGTATATTATCTATCAACACAATAATACCACAAAAAATATCTTTTTATAAGAATTAATCTGTAGACCACATAAAATTGCACATGAGGGCAGATATTGAGCCCAGAGAAGCCATCTAGGAATCTGTTATCATAATCCAGATGAAGGCTAACATATGGTTAAAGACAGAGCCAGCGGGAATAGAAGAAAACAGAAAAAGGAGGAAGCAAGATAATGCACACAGAAGGGCTGGTGGTGAATCTAGAATCTAGGTCTGAGGCCTGCAGGGTTTAGAACTAGATAACAGTATTAAAGGAGTCCTGGAGGTGAGGCCCATCATGGTCTCAATTGCTCTGTCTGTCTCAGATTCGAACATTGAGGACAATGGTAATTTTCTTTAACTGACACTCCTGGGTATTTCATTTAATCATGCTTATGTGAGCGGATTGCTTTCTGCTGCTTTCTACTGCAGATGGATTAGCCAAACTTTGTGCCGCAGCCAGAGAGCAAACCGAATTACTATTTATAATGCAGTTTCTATGGAAAATGCAAATCGAGTTGGGCATGTTGTGCTGTGGGCTTCTTTTGTTGCTTTCTTGTTTGAAGAGAAGTATTCTCACTGTAGGTGTGGAATTGACTCTCAGTAAGGAGGTAAAACGGGGAGGCATGCATTAGTACGTTTGTTAATCATTCGAAGAAAAGTCAGAATTGAAAAGGGATAGAGGCGGCGGCATACGCAGTTGCTTCAATGAGTTAAATACTGAAAGGAGAGCAAGGGCTGTTTCATTTTTAAAAAAATCAATTATTCCATGGTGAAAATAACTTACAAGGATGGGTCTGGTGGTGCATGCTTTTAATCCCAGCACTTGGGAAGCAGAGACAGGCAGATCTCTGTGAGTTCAAGGTCAGCCTGGTCTGCCTGATGGGTTCCAGAACATCCAGGGCTATGTAGAGAGACCTTGTCTGGAAAATAAATAAATAAAAAGTTACAGAAAGACAAATTATTATTTTTAGAAAGGAACCAATATCAGTGAACATACCCCTGAGTGATAGAGAATTTGAATTAAGATATCAAGCAATGTAAATGTTCTTTGTAGTGGGGGTATGGGGTGGATTGGAATGTGCATTAAAGTTTGAGTTGATTCAGAAAAAAAAAATCAATGTTGTTCTCTGAGGCAAGGAAAGGTTTACACATGCTGCTCTGTCTTCAGGGAAACCAAGGAAGTCACTGGGGGACCTTGGTGTGCATACCTCTCTGTGGAGACTATCATTTATACTGTATTCTGTTCAACTCCGTAAGTCTTTATAAAGCATCTTTCACAAGCTAACACTAGTACAGGAAGTGGAAGGGTCATAAGCTCATGACCTCTCTTCCCCTGGCATTAGGAACATATGATTCAGTTGGAGAGGCAGGGCAGACAGACAGACAGATAGACAGACAAACAGACAACAGACAGACATGAGCCAGGTAGAGTACATAAAAGGCAGAGTTTTCCCATACTGTCAGGGGATCTTCACTGTGAACATGCCGTGAGCCCTGTGAACTGAGGTAGTTTGGGGAGACTTTGAAGAAAGAGGGATTCAGAAACAGTTTAGATGGATTCAGGATAGAAAAAAAATGGTTCGGTGAGGGAGACGGGGAAAGTTGTTAAAAATTCATCTAATATCAAGATTTGGCCATTACTGGACAGGAAAAGGGTGAGTCCGCAAGACCTTGTGATGTTAGACCTAAAAGTGCAGGAGGAGGAGCTGAGCCAGGCCACGGTGCTGAGTCTACTCTCTGAGACACCAGACACTATGTTGACACTCTAAGATGACAACCTTCCAAGTGGTGACTCTGGCCTGCCTCCTGCTCCTAAATTCAAGTCTTGAATCTTAAATGGGCCTTAACCTGAGCCACAGCAACTGTGGCACAATTGAAAGGACTCAAAGTGCAGATAGCAAAACTTGCCGAGCAGAACCTGAAGTGGAGGGATCCTTGCAAAAGCTCCAGCCTGCTCAGCCAGCACACATGGGAGCCGGGGAGAGCGCGAGAAAACAGCTGGATCAAACTGACCTTCTTTCGTGATCTCAAAATAATTCCTCAAAGTGAAAAAGTCCTTTCTTCTGGGGAAGCTGTAAGTGACTAGTCAGTTGGACATGGCTAGGAGACAGTCCCCTGCCTGCACAAGCCAATATAGTTTTCATTTTTAAAGGCTGCTTGCCGTTCTATAGAACAAGCCATAAAGTTGCCTAATTAGCACATGTTTTCTGAGATCCCACACTCCACCCATGAGCTTGAGGAAAGACATCCTACCCCTCTCTCATCCTAACCCCCCACATCTACTGTCACTGTTCCCTGAAGCTCTTCCTACAGAGCAGGAGCTGCAGGGTGACACTGGCCAGCCAACCCTTAGTAGTGCTTTCTCAGCTTGGGCCCTGTCACAAATCACTAGTCTGTCTTCTTGCTTCAAGTGCAACAAACACTCATTGAGGACCCCACTGAGCAACTCCCTGGTCCTCAGCTTCTCTGGATTTGGTAGCTAGATTAGGACATACCATGAACACCATGATAAGGCACCATGACCAAGGCAACATAAAAGAAAACATTTGATAGAGCTTACAGTTACAGAGGATGAATCTATGACCATCACAGTGGGGAACATTGTGGCCCACAGGCATGGTACTGGAACAGTAGCTGAGAGCTAATATTGATCCACAAAGAGGAGAGAGAAAGAAGCAAAGATAACTGGGAATGACATGGGCTTTAGAAACCTCAAAGCCCACCCCCAGTGACACACCTCCCTCCAACAAGGCCACACCTCCTAATCCTTCCTAAACAGTTCTACCATAGGTGGGAATATGGGGAGGGGGAATAAACATTCAAACTTAATGAGGCTATAAGGGCCATTCTCATTCAAGACACCAGGAAGGATGGAAGGCATGTGTGGTTGTCAACTACACACCAAAAGGAGCCTCAGCAGGATGACAGGCCTCAAGGATGGAGGAGGTCGAGGGACCACTCCATGGACTGTAATCACAAGAAAACACCCCTCCACACATTGCCTTCGGATAACCAGTGACCTTAGAACTGGTTCATCTAATTGGAGAGGTGGAGTGAGTTCTAAAGAAAGCTAAAAATAGTTGAGAAGCACCCTAAACTTAAGCTCACAGTGAGTTGGAGGAACATGTCTCCTGTGTGAGTCTAGCTGGAGCCAGAGATAGATTTCAGGCATCCTCCTCTGCTTCTTTCAACCATATATTTTAAAACTGTCTCTCACTGAGCCTGGAGCTTGTTAGCTTGGTAACATGACCAATGAGCCCTAAACAAATGAATATTTGTTTTCAAGCCTTAAGGTCAGAGCTCAGGCTTTGCTCCTTTGACACACCGCATGTGGAGGTCCCAGTGGTGAGGCCCTGTCTTTGCACATGGCACACAAGTGTAAAAGCTGTAGAACCTTGCTGGGGCCGTGGCACATTTCCACAACTCTGCGTTTGAGCTCCTCTGCTTGAAACATGCCAGCTCCCTTTCTTTTTATAGCAAACGGAGACAGCAACTGTCACACATGGCCTGGCAACTTCTCGTCTCCAAGCCAACATGTGAAAGGAGTCAGGGTAATGTGTTCTAAAAATATTGGTGCAGTGCTGAAAAATGCATACTTCCAACATGTTCTCCTTCAGATCCCTTTGCCTTGGCAGGCAGGCATTACCTCTGCATGCTTTCTGTGCTGTGCATACCAGGCCCATCCTTAGCCAGGACAACTTTGCCATTGTTCAGGTTCTTCATGAAAGTGGCACCAGTAGAAAATCATAGAGAATTTTAAATATTATTTAGTGGTCCAGCCAACAAAACTATTGCGTCGGGGAGATGGCTAAGTAGGTAAAGAGCTACCCACGCAAGCATGGAGCCCTGATTTCTGATCTCAGCACCCGTGTAAAGACAGGCATGCTGGCATATGCCTATAACTCAACTCTGGATATGACAGAGACAGATGGATCCAGGGGACCTGCTGGTCAGCTAGTCTAGCCAAACAACCAGACAGGCTCCAGGCTCAGTGAGAAACCTTGTCTCAAAAAATAAGTGGACAGAAGTAGAGGAAGATACCCAAAGTCAATATGGTGAGTGCAACCATCTATAAATGAGCATATGGATGCACACATGTACACAATAATGAAAACATATACAAATTCCAAAAGCAAAACTACTGTATAGTCACTTTTACATTATCACATATATTTGTATATATATATATATATATATATATATATATATATATATATATATGCACATATATAAACATATGTGTATGTGTGTATGTATGTACCTGTATGTGTACACATACATATATGCATATATAAAACCTTTGGTCCCTCTTTTAAAAAATGTGAAGGGTAGGCCAGGCAGTAGTGGTGCATGCCTTTAATCCCAGCACTCGGGAGGCAGAGGCAGGCAGATTTCTGAGTTCGAGGCCAGCCTGGTCTACAAAGTGAGTTCCAGGACAGCTAGGGCTACACAGAGAAACCCTGTCTCAAAAAAACAAAAATAAAAAAAAAAGTGAAGGGCAATCTGTAAGCAGACAGACAGGAAGACAGTTAGCAGGAAGACAGTCAAAGTAACAAGTAAAGATGCACCATGTGACATTGCAGGGAAGCTCTAATGCACAGCAGGAGCTTGTGGGAAGAGTGTTAAGAATCAGGGAAGACTTAATTGAAAAGACCAGGCTTTATGTAGGACTTCATAGAGGGAGCTGCCATAAAGAAAGTGTTCCTTCCAGCAGAGGAAAGAGAGAGGACAGGTGTGAACTGCCTTGAACCACAGACAGCACAGCATGCCTAGGGTAGGGAGCATGCTCAAAGAACAGACTGCAGACTACAGTGAAGATATGGGACATAGCCACAATGAAACCCAGAGACATCTTTACATCTTACATTGGGAGCTTTGACTCAAGCATCTTGTTAGGTGGGAGACCAAGCCACCTCAAACCCTTAAAAAAAATGGCATCATGATACCTGCACAGTATACAGGTAGCTTTGATATCAGTAGAAAAATGAGTCGCTGAGACTTGATCCAGAGCCAAGAAACCAGACACATTAAATAGCCAGTGGTCCAGGTGAGAACTGCCCAAGCCTGACCTGGGACAGTTCCACTGATGAAGTTCTGAGGAAAAGCACAGATAGTGTAAGGGAGCAACTGGTAACTCACTTGAGGTAGATAAAGGAGCATTTGCTGTGTGAGCAGATGATGAGATGGCGCCCCCTTGAGTATGAGTGAGAGAACACGCTTGAATGGGAAAATACAAGGATGAGTTTTGCAAAAGGTGGGGCTTTCAGATGAGAATTAAAGAGGGCGTCTGTCTGTGAGTCTAAGAAGAAAGGCCTGGGCTAGAGGAGTAAATTTGGGAGCCTGTCTTCTCAGTATAGGTGTCTGTGACGTCAGTGGAAAAGGAAGGAGCCCAAGGAGGCAAAAAGAGCTATCTTTGACAATCGGGTCTGGGTTTGAGGTCTGTGTCTACCCCTGCTTGCTAGGCAAGTAACCTAAAGAAAGTTGTATAGCCACACTGAACCCCACTCTTCTCCATGATTCAAAGGATGTGAGAATACAACCTTAAGAGGCTTCTTAAAATTCGATTGTTAATTAAATAAATACCAAATTCTTACTGTGTGTTTGAACCTAGAAATGCCAAGTGGACATCATTCATGCTTCCACCCTCATGTTAGGGTGGAGCATGTATTAGATGTGTATTAGCAGGGAAGCCTCATGCTGAGGGACATCTATTAGATGTGTAATAGCACAAACAGTATTACTGAAGATACAAGGAAGTACAGCACGGGATAATGGATGTCAGGGCTCTGGCACTATTTATGTCTGAATGGGTCCTTAAGTAGTTCCAGCAAGAGAAGTGACATACGTTGTCACTTTCCAGTGGCATTGTTCAGACAGACTCTGATTGGCAGTGGCTCAAGGAGAAAGTGGGAAGGGTGCGTTTGTTGGTAATGATCAAAAGTTGCTGTTTCAACGTCGTGCTGTTACGAGAAATAATGATCTTGAAGGCTAGCTAGTGCAGATGGGTACTTGAGGAGAGGTTTGGGGATTCCTAGATGAGAGACATAGGCATGGTGGCACACTGAGGGATGGAGCAGGTGGGGAGAATACAGTAAAGGAAGAGGAAAGGAGACCTCAAGGGAGACTGGCAGATGCTAAGAAAGAGCCCTTTGCAGAGATAGCATAGGAAGTGTGTGAAGATTAAATGAGATAATGCATTCTGAAGTGCACGGAGCAGCATATGGTGGGTACTTAAGAAGCTGTTGACAGCAGAGTCACTGTAGATAGTGTATTAGTCAGGGTTCTGCAGAGAGAGAACAAATGGAGAATGCACATCAATGTATGAGAAGGGATTCATTTATGATTCATTGAATCACAAGATTAAGGTTATAGTAAACCCCACAACAGGTTTTTCTGAAAACCAAACACCCTAGGCTGACAGATGTGTGTCTCAACAAAAGCCAGAAGGTCTCAGAACCAAGGAAGCTGGCTATATACTATATAACTCTTACTCTATTGTTTCTTTAATATTTGTTTATTTATTTTGAGATAGGTTTCTCGGTGTAGTCCTGGCTGTCCTGGAACTTGCTCTGTAGACCAGGCTGGCCTCAAACTCAGAGAGCTGCTGGCCTCTGCCCCTCCATGTGCTGGGAGTAAGAACATGTGTCATCACCCCTTGCAACTCTAATTCTAAAAGCCTTGGAGAGTAGGGCTACAGGTCCTAAGGTCAAGGAACCTGGAGCTCTGATTTCTAAGGCCACAGAAGGAATATCTGTAAACTCTCAGAATGGTGGACATTTTGCCTTTCAAATTCATTTTTTTCTGGACCCTCTACTGATTATATGTTGTCCACCTGTACTAAAGGCAGGTCTTCTCCATTTGTTCTCCTCAGACTTGCATACCATCTCCTCTGGGGTCATCTCACAAATACCCAAAAGCATAGTGAGGATAATTTCTAAGTATTCTTTACATCAGTCAAGCTGATACCCAAACCAAGACACCAAGGATAAACACATGCATAAACATGCACATATGTACCCCACAGAGAACTAAGTCTCTCTTGGGACTCATCTAGGGTGAAACAAATGGGACCTCATAAAATTGCAAAGCTTCTGTAAGGCAAAGGACACTGTCAATAGGACAAAAAGGCAACCAACAGATTGGGAAAAGATCTTTACCAATCCTACATCCAATAGAGGGTTAATATCCAATATATACAAAGAACTCAAGAAGTTAGAGTACAGAGAACCAAATACCTCTATTAAAATTGGGGTACAGAGCTAAACAAAGAATTTTCAACTGAGGAACATTGAATGTCCAAGAAGCACCTAAAGAAATGCTCAACATCCTTAGTCATCCATGAAATGCAAATCAAAACAACCTTGAGATTCTACCTCACACCAGTCAGAATAGCTAAAATCAAAAACTCAGGTGACCGCAGATGCTGGCAAGGATGTGGAGAAACAGGAACACTCCTTCATTGCTGGTGGGATTGCAAGCTGATACAACCACTCTGGAAATCAGTTTGGTGGTTCCTCAGAAAATTGGACATAGTGTTAATTAAGAACCCAGCTATACCACTCCTGGTTATATACCCAGAAGATGCTCCAACATGTAATAAAGAGAGTGATGATTTAAACTGGCCATAAAGGAATGAAAAGGTGAGACTTGACCCAGAGGAGGACCACTGGTGTCTGGAGAGCTTCTACATAAACACTTTGGGTAGAAAGTTCCCTCCAGGAAGTAATATTTCCACCAGCACTGATGGATTCAACCTTGGGGGCTGCCATTTTGAATGTGGTATAGCAGAGTTTCTGAAGGATCCTTGACCCCTTAGAGAAACATGTTTTAGGGAGATGTAAAAAAATGGTAATCAAGTGACTGGAACGCTGGTGGTCATGGAGAGGAAGACATTGAGGAAAGGGGACAAGACAGAATTGTGGGCATGAGTGCTAAGAAGCAGTGGGATGTGTGTAGGGTGTAAGACAAAGCCTATAGCTTTGACAAGTCAGATGGACATCACACAGAACCATTTCAGTTGGCACTCTGAAGACAGCGCTGAGCCCTAGAATTTCATATCTGACAGCAAGCCTGACCTGATTTCTCATGTGTAATATGCTCTATGCAAGAGGAAGCTAAAACCAACAAAAATCAAGTAGAAACCATGGGGTAGCTACAGAAAGGCTCTTGGAGATATATGTAGTGGAAAGGGGGCAAGGAGAAACCGAAGACAGGCAGGGGAGGAGAGAAAGTATTGTTTGAGGTTATGTAAGATGTTTGGGAGGGAAAGACTAGGATGGTGGTGACTTGGTGGAAGGATGAAACAGGGCAGAGACAGGACAAGCAAAGAGCTGGTTTCTGGATGGTTCCACAATCGGAAGAGAACTCCTTGGATCTATTTCTTTCTAAAATGTGAAAGAACGTTAATGTGAAGAGGTGGCAAGCTGGTGACTTGGTTATTGCTGGTGATGGAGAATGTGGCCACATTCGCATGGAAAACTTATAGTGGCTGCTGACAGCCCTTCTTACCTCTCTTTAGACCTGGGGTGTGAGCCTAGGAAGCAAGCAGCCAATCACATGTAGACGTGCCCAGAACATTCATGACTTCTGCTTTTTTTGCCATTATGATCTCCATTACATCGTTGTCATTCAGTGGACTGGTGGCATATGTTGCAAAGTCACCCTACAGAGAAGCCGCGGAGACTCAGACCAGTGACAACATAAAATAAGACTCACAAATTTGAGGGACAGTGGAGTCCTAGAGAGGAAGGTATGGCTCAAACTGGTCAAACCCCAGTGGTGTTTGAAATATGATTAAAATTCAGTAGCTGAACAGATAGCCACACCCAAAGTCAAAATTTCCCAAGGTTTTGTTTTTTGTTTTTTTTCATTTTCCACACCACGTGAGATCTACAGCAATCCTTTTGTTCATATTTATTCTGCTCAGTACAATTGCCAACAAATGCTTTTGTCCTTTGTTGTTTGTGGCGCTGGTTTGGTTTGCTTTTTTCCTACATTCTTGATATATTATGCTCTTACTAGCCACACATGATCACTTAGGTGCTTGGAAGTCTGACATTTTAAAAGTCAATATCTTAAGTGTTTGAGAGTATGGTGGGTATGTGGAAAACAAGCCCCTTTATTCTTCTAAAAATTACTGAGGGACCCAATGTTGTTGTATTTGGGCTGGATACTAATAGAAATTAACACTGGGAATTTGAAGTGTCTATAAAGTCATTTTAAATTAAGAGTAACACTACAATAGGTTATAAATAATATATTTTGTGGAGAATGATTAAATTTCACAAACAAAACCAAGATTTTTTTAACAGTCCTGTTGCAAGTTTCCTTGATATTTGCCTTGAATAAAAGATAGCTTGATTCTCTTATCTGCCTCTGCGTGAAGTCCTCTGTGTAGACCATTCTTGTTGAAAGATAGGAGGAAAAGCCATCATGGATATTCTGCAAATACCTTAGCCTGCTTTCTTTTGAGAATAACACAATATATACAATATCTCAGACTGGGGAGAATTATTGAGAAAGGTGGTTTATTTGAATACATGGATAGCCGGCAGAATCTTAAGGTGGCCCACGGCTTCACATGGTTAGAAGCAGACCGTACAGCCCCCTCTCTCTGTCTCTGTCTCTGTCTCTCTCTCTCTCTCTCTCTGTCTCTCTCTCTCTCTCTTTCTGTGTGTGTTTGTGTGTTCTGGTCTCACTCCCTTTTCTTATAAACCCACCAGGATTCAGTCATGGGGAGTTCACTGTGGTGACCTTATTTAATCTTAATTCATGAAAATTCTACGCTTCACTCCAATGAAGATTAAGTTTCAGCCCATTCCTTGTAGGACACAATTCAATCATAGCCAAATTGAAGCATGGAGTGAAGATGATTTCAGTGCACTGTACAGATCTTCAAAGGTGTTTGAAACACAAAAATTTGACAAAAAGCATTTTCTTAAAAGCCACTTACAATACAGAATCTGAAGCCATCACGTGGCTGAGCTTTTTGTACTTTGTTACATTAAAGCATACTGGTTTGCACACACCATAAGCCATTAACTTAGGCATGGTTTTTAAACATTATCTCTTTAGAAAAAAAACTGATTCACCAAATCATTGACAAAATGTATTGACAGTAATAATATTTCTAATATATAAAATTTTAAATTGCATGCATTATTGTTACTACAACTTAAGCAGCAAAGTCTTAAAGTGTTGCAAAGCTGTTAAGTGCACACTAGTAGGAACAGGCTTTCCCAAACAGTAATTTTTCTTGAAAGTCTGAAATTTTACCATCAACCACAGATACTTTCAAATTGTTTATGTAAGATGACAAGCTCGCTTCATTCATTTTGAAAAGTAACTTCCAAGTATCGAAGACTGGATTTCTGTACATTGCTTGTCAGTAGTTATTTTAAAATGGGATAAGTCTGTCACACTCATTCCTCCCCAGTACCCATAGTATTTTGCCCAGGTGGTTGGACAGTAGACACTTACAGTCCACAATTGTCAAGCGAATACTAGGTGGATGAAAGTAACAAGAGCCTCTCCTATATTCCAAGTCAAGTGTTATCCTTTGGAGCTTATTTTGGTCAGGTGGTTATTAAGACAAAAACATCACCTAAAACAATCAGCATATCTATGGTTTGTAGTTATCTAAAACAGTAAGCTTATGCATAAGTGTATTTCATCAATAACAAATTACAACTCATTGTCTCTAACAATGGGCACTGCCTCTAAAGCCAACAGCATCTATGGAGAACTAAAAATCCAGCATATCTCTGATTGTGAGATGGGATTATCTTGTTGAAGCACGCAGCCCCTACTGAGAAAAATGATTTACTTAATCTTTCTGAATTCTATAGAGGCGCCCATGAGAGTGCAATCAGAGCGAGGCTCTAACACAATCAATGATTTGCTGCGGTGTATTTGTAAAATGTAACAAGATTATTTATTACAACGTGCAGCCATACAGATCCCCAAGTTTGATGTCTGGAATGCTATACTTAACAATTAGAAGGTACAGTCTGTGTTGCGCACATTTAAACCTGGCGTCATTTCTCCAGTGTTTATGTATCTGAACAGTCGACTTCTTTTGTGTGCAAACATCTATAAGAAATAAAATGATACTTGATCATCAGGAAGTAGGCAGCTGTAGAAACGCAGCAAGTATGTCTCTATTTCTCTGCTCAGCCATCCTCCTTAGTGCCATCCCCCTGAGCAGGCACCCTCCAGCTGGCTGAAAGTCATTAGATGTCTCAACAGGAAAGGAAAAGGCTGTGGGGTAGAGCTTACAGTGTAGAATTTACCTGTAATTTAATTGGAATTCCAGAGTTTTTTATGCAGTAAATAGACGTATTATACAGGGAATTGTTTGTATTAAGTACAGCTCATTTTTTTCTTATATTTATTTATTACGGGTGGGAGCGTGTATGTGGTGTAGGCAGAGGACCTGTGGGAGTTGGTTCTCTCCTCTCACCATGTGGGTTTCCGGGGAGGAACTCAGGTTGCCAGGCTTGGCAGCGAGTGCCTTACCTACTCAGCCTGGTGGAGCTTTTGGTAACCTAACTTTTCAACTCTTGTCAAAATGGCCCCAGTGATAATCAGCTCTGCCATTCATTACTGTGTGTAGCCTTTTCCTTCCCCCCCCCCCTATGCTGCAACTTTAGGTTTCCTTGTTCTTGAACTCTGCACACCCTGTGCCTGAAGAAGCTGTGTCCAACAAGAACACTCTGGTTTGAGTCTCGTTGTTCTGCTCGGCTCCTGAGGTCACACAGAGGGCCACATGCTGCTGAGTTTCCTTAAGTCAGCCTTTGAATGCCAGGTTCAGGAACATAGCTACAGACAGTCTCTTGCTACTTAGACGTTGACAGTGTCTGCAGAGTCATGAAGCTAAATGGTGTTTTCGAAAAGTGAGTTTGGACCTTAGTTCTGCCTCATTCTGGGTTACCAGCTGCCCCAGTTTTCCATGGGACCACTCCGACAGCGAGACATAGAGTCCAAGGCCACTTTGAACGCTGTCTAGTTTTCCTGACAAGGAACAAAATCCCAGATCTTGCCCGTGGAAGTGAACTTGGAACCATTGAGATTTTCAAGAATTAAAAAAGAATCAGACACAACTAGTGTTCATTGATCTTCAAAGAAGAAAAACTCTAGAACATTTCTTTATCTGATCCAGTTTGTTTTGTTTTGTTTTGTTTTTGTTTTTTGGCCCACAGTGGCCAATACAAAACCTCAAACCCACTTGGCTTTGGCCCTGTTTTGTTAGAAACTCTTGGTGTTCCTGTGTCAGTGGTGGTCCTGGATGTTCATCATGAACTTTTGACATGACTGTCCTTGGAGTTGCAAATGGCTGTGCCAGTGCCAAACGAAGAGGGTCACAGAGGGTTCTGCTTATATAGTGTGGTTTCTGGAAGGAATTCACTACAGATTGCATAAGGGAGCACAGCACAGGAGACTTTGCTGACCCAGGAAATTTTTTTACAAGGTTAAGTCAGCCATAAATCCAATCTGTCCCTGACAGTTCCTCTAAGAGTGGTTTTGAGAGATTGGATGGAACTTTAGCTTCTTGTGCATTGAGATATGCAACCTCCACTTTCCAAAATGAATCTGTGCAAATCCTACATCAGGAAAGGTGGAGCTTGAGTGCCCAGGCCTCGTGACCATTTCATAGAGAAAAGAGACACAAGCTTTCTCTTATACCTGATCTTGGCCTACACAGTCTGTTAGAACTTACGTTACAAATGCAGACTAAGGACAGGGAGTGATTATACCTCCAAGAAAACAACTTACTTTTCTAGAAAATGAAAATTACACACTATTGGGAGTTTCTTTTGGTTATTCTGGTAATCTTATTTTTAAAATTTATTGCTTCCAAATTGTCATTCCTTCTCCTTCTGGGTGTCATTTTAAAGAGAGGAGATCTCCTCATTTTGAGGCTCATGCCGTTGTCACCTCAGACTTTGGTCAAATGTATTATTTGATGACCTGCAAGAAATATTTTGGTTTCGTTGTCTTGGTTCTGCCATCATCCTTAGTTTAGCCTTTAGACCAACTTAATCTTATAGTCAGGTTAAAGTTCTTTAGAAAAAATTAACACATACATATTAGGTTAGCATATATAAGTCCCTAGGCTGAGTGTAGTCAGTACATTGTGCTAGTAAAGGTCACCGTGCCTTCTGTGGATCTTCGGGACATAGTAGAAGATCTTATTTAGTTTTCACACCTCTGCCTATCAGTGTGCAGATAGTGAAGATGTTAGCCTTTGTAGCAAGCAGAGCTGAGGGAGAAGAGAAATGGAGAGAAGCATCCTGTGTCTCTACAGAGGCTTCTATGCCAGGGAACGAGCTGGCTGTGTTTTCTCATATCCTGTGCTGATTTTGTCCCCAAAAAACTTGGCTTGGATTTCTCCCTGCGGTGAATGAGAAACCTTGCACACACAGGTCAGGTGAGCTACTGTCGACATGTTTTCAGAATGCAACAGTGCCTCGCCAGGAAGTAATGACCACTTAGGTAAAACAGCTGAAAGCAAGTAATTATGGATTTTATTTTCCTGTGGACTCTGTACCACTTACCTGCAGTTTCTTAGTATATAGGGTGGGGGTTCTGACTTGGTTGTGGAGTATTATAAGGTAATTGCCACAGAAGCAAGTTTGGGATCCTACTGTAATTTAACAGACAGATAAAACCATCAAGATACATCATGGCAATGGTGTTTTCTACTTGACTTCCATTCATCCAAAACATAACCCTTGTCTTGACATTTATGTGTTAAAAAGAAAAATACAGCCCAGGCTTGAAGTATGAGCTGCTCATATAAGAAGTCAGAGCCCAGGTGCCTGCTGTTATCTTACAGACTGTTTTTGCAGCGCCTGCGCCTTAGCCTAATAACCACCACTGGGGAGGAAATTGGAAGAACCATTTTTCTTTTCCAAATTGCATGGCAAGCAAGCCCATGATGTCCCTCTCCTTGAACAAATAACAGTGAAGAAATGTTTTATTGGATTTTTTTTTGAGATAAATACAAAGTGTTGTATAGGTTAAGAAATGTTGCAATGGGGAAGGAGACAAAAGAATTTAGAACGGTCCAAGTGTTTGTCTCTACGACAAATGTCACTGGGTTCTGCCCTGGGTATGCTGCTTTGTTGATACAGGCACGGGGCACATTCTCAGTGGGCAGCAGCCAAGGCAGAGACAGCCCAGACACAAGCTCATGAATGATTCAACACACCACCCTGGTGGCCAGGGGAGCACGTGCTCTCCTGTAGGTTTGAAATGGATGTTTAGTTCATGTGTCTTGGATGTTCTGGAAAGGGGAGCTCAACTGGATGTTCTGGAAAGGGGACTACCTGGGAAATTCACCTGGCAGGCTTGATCATCCCCATCCCTAACCCCAACCCTTCTTAAACCCTCTCCTCCCTGCATGTTTGTACCTCCTAGTCAGATGTAGGTCTTTTCAAGCTCTTTGTGTGTTCTGATACAGGAGAGGGAGAGCTTCTGCCTTTGAGAGGACTCTGGTACCTGCTCAGCCCCAAAATCTCAAAGCACTGCCCTCTGTATTCAGGGAAGGTGTTGTCTTACCCCCTTCCGCCCCAGCCGAAGCAGAGAAGACTGCTGGAGACTGAAGCCAGGGATATAATGTTCTTCATCTGTGGCATATCTTTTTTCTGTCTGTAAGATAAATACCACGAAAGTGCTGAAAAGTCTGACAAAAACCACTCGAGTTGCTGGTTCGCATCAGCGTTGGCCTTGCAGCCTGGACAGCCGGCCAGACTTCATGCTTTTGTTTTGATTAGACCCTGTTTCTTCCCCCCAGGAGAATAGGATGTCACAGTTTTGACCTCTGTGGTTTGATATTAAATTAGTCCCCAGCCAGAAAGTTCAGAGCTGGGTCTGAGGTTCCCAGACTTTTCTCCTGGACAGCTGACAAAAGCATTCAGAAAGTAGAGTGTCAAAACCAAAGCATCTCTCATATGAATTCTGATACTCGATAAAGAAAAGATGTATCTAGTCCCGTCTGGAAGAGACAGAAGGGAATGCTGCTTACTGTGCTCCGGTAGGAAAGACAGTGAATTAGGCATCATGCCAAAGTGGGCCTTGAGATAGGTGAGAAGGGAACATCTTGAGTGGTGTTGAGGAAACATTTTATTTTAACCTAAGATTTAAGTTTTTAAGAAAGGTATTATGGTTCGTGGTTTGGCTAACTTGTCGTCCTAAATCCCATTAGTATTCTGGGTATCGTGTCAGGGGCTGGATACAAGGAAGAAAGCTCATCTTAAGAGTCTGGAGTGGACAGTGCAGAAAACAGACAGGAAGCAAATTTTTACATAGGAGTTTCCAAAGGGATGTACCCAGATATGGGAGACTTTCTCATTGCATTGGTATATCCTTCCCATGTGGCAGCTGAGTGTACAGGGTCACTGAGCACCCCAGTGCACATGGTGCACACAGTGAACCTGATATGAATGTTGGCAACTTCAGTATTAGGGAAGATAGAGTGTGTGTAGCTAGTTCACGATATGGAATGGAGCACTTCCTGTGTGGAGCTGTCATTGTTGGTAGACCAGATACCTCCGCTGACTCTTCTCTACAGTTTTAACAAGTATGTATGTCTTCTCTTATAGAGGGAGATCATATGGTAAAAGAAGCAGATGTTCACACTGTTCTGAATCCTTCACTTCTGATGCCATGTGCCCATAATTTACCCCAATGTACAAACCACTCTCCAGGAGACATCCCAAGAGGGTCTGATAATTGGATAGTATTTATTTAAAAGTATCAATTCTAATGCTATGTTTCTATTGATGGAGTCAGATCATACAGGTTTGGGATAACCCCCATTCCCCCACCTCGGAGGCCAATTTTACATCCCCAAGTGTGACTCCATGCATTTCCCCCACCAACTATCAAGGTTTCCATGACCTCCTGTTCATGTGGCTTGCTATAGTGATTTACAGATTTCAGGGAAGGATTTCATTATTCTTTCCTACTTATTACAAGTGATATTGCAAATGATACAGATGCCAGATACACCCAGTACATAAAAGGACAATAACATGGGGAGGGACACAGAGCTTTCTCTCTCTCTCTCTCTCTCTCTCTCTCTCTCTCTCTCTCTCTCTCTCTCTCTCTCCAAATTTCTTTTTTAATTTTTAAAAAGAAAACACATTTCTATTTTTTATTAGGATTCGGGCTCTCAAGTGTGCTGTGTGGGTTGCTCTGTTTTGCCTCAGCTGCAGTCTTTACCTGCTTGACAAACAATGGAGACTGAGAAGTAATAAGAATCAGGACCTCCGAGATAAAGGAAGGCGTCACCTACAGTCAATACAAGAATGGCTTACAGGCAACACAGCTGAGCTTACAAGGACATGGTCCTAGCAGGGGTCTGTAAAGCTGCCCTAACTTAGCAAATATCGATATGTCCTGTTTGCCTATATCCTTAAGACCCATCACTCACCACTGGGCAAAGAGAAGCAGACCCTAGATGTTCCCTGCCTTGACCACTCCATTTGTGGCCCTTCTCATGTGGTGGTCCAGCCTAGCTAGAACACTACCATCAGCAGTCCTGGCTTCTGATCTGCCCCTCAGCTTCTGTTGCTCCCAAGTAGCAAAATGGACATATCTCTGTACCATGCCTCTTCATATTCCTCTGCCCTCTCCCTGAGAGTGGGTCATAATGAGGCAGCTAGTAGCAAGAAGCCAGCATCAGAAAGAGAGAGGAGCACAGAGAGTGAAGATCAGACAAAGCCCCACCTTCCAAGCCTTGGATACCTTTCAGCATGGTCTCTGCAAGAGAGACAATAGGAAGCAAGTTTGTAAGTGAAGAACTGTAGGTATCACAAAAATATCCAGAATATAGAGGTCACCTGTGGGTACTACATGGCTGCAACAGTGAGCCAGGGAGTCGCTGTTAAACTACAGGTCTGGGTACTAGCTCTGTGTTCTTAGGGTGTCTGTCTGAACCTTTCTGGTTTGTATTTCCTCACTTGTTGAGTAGATTAATTAGATCTCCTGATTTGTAGCAGATAGAAGGAAATTAGAACTCTGTCTTGAGCAAATGCAGCCATCCTTGGGATAAAAACAAAGTTCTNGAAGAAGAAGAAGAAGAAGAAGAAGAAGAAGAAGAAGAAGAAGAAGAAGAAGAAGAAGAAGAAAGAAGAAGAAAAGGAAGAAGAAAAAGAAGAAGAAAGAAGGGAAGGGAAGGGAAGAAGGAAGGAAGGAAGGAAGGAAGGAAGGAAGGAAGGAAGGAAGGAAGGAAGGAAGGATCATTTTACATACTACATAACTAAGGCTCGATTTTACCAGACTGAATTTTAAAGGATGGATTTTGATAAAATTGACTCATATTTGTTCATTCCTGCATTTAGTCAACGGAAATTTGATTTCTAGCTCTTTGGAACTTCAATGGAACTACTTTGCTTGCATTTAAAAAGAGCTCAAATGCTGAGAAACATTATTTTTAGGACTGGAAGCCTCTTTACGCTGACTGCTGAACGGTCTTGATCCCTCTATCAGAGCTGTCTTCTCTCCTGTAGTGTGTGAGCTCACCTTGCTGCCATAAAGGCGCTATCAAAAAGCACAAACCCCGGAGCCTTGCTGCTGATCACTGGCCTCACTGCTAGATGAGGATTGAATGTTCTCTGGGTCTCTACATATCCCTCAGAGCATCAATGTTGCAATCCTGGGACCAAATACAATTCTAAATGGCCATGAGCAGCGTTATAGAGAACACAGTCTAGGGACTCATGGTAGGCACATCTTCCAGGTTTGCTCTCCTGAAGCCTTCAATGCAATGCTGGCACAATGGTTGAGGCTGCTTCTCCACAGACACAATGTGGGTGTCACTTTAGCTGTAGAGCTCACTGCTCCACAATACATTAAAAAATGATTCTAATGAAAGAAATAATTTATCAAACCTTGCTCAGATTCTTTGGTTACTCCAAGGGCTCAATGCCAAACTTTTCATTGAAGAGCAGACCCCTGGGCAGGTGGAGCATTCAGGCTGTGGTACACAGAAGTCTCTTCCTATGCAGAGAGATGTGGTTCATCCCTAGATGGCAGTCTGGGTTCTGAGCATCTCTTCACCCAATTCTTAGAACTGAGGGTCAAAGTCTGCATGGGACCCAATTTCCAGAACCATGCCATGTTTACAAGCATACATCCTATGGTGGAACCATGATAGATATAGAATAATAGCTTTTATATGGGGAGGGGTCCCTTCCTCCTCTTCCTCTTCCTCCTCCTCTCTTCTTTCTCCTCCTCCTCTTTTTCCTCTTCTTCCTCTTTCTTGTTATCCAATAACTTAAAATTTTTTCTTTACTCTCTTTAAAAAGTTGCATCATCTCTTTTACATAACTTAGGAAACTGAAGAGATATGCTAAGTAGTGTCTGGGCTCTGAGGCCAGGATTTCACAGTTCACCTTTCTCCATACCTAAAAGGAAATGAAATTGGGCTCCAAGTTGTGTTAAGAATCCAAAGAGACAAGCAAGGCTTCTTCCAGGTTAAACTGGATAATCAAATTGATTCAGATGTATCTGAATGACTCTTCCTATGGAAATGTTACCCTTTGAAAGGCTACTATATGTGCTTTACCCTAGCCCACCTTCTGGAAACTACACTCTCATTGTCTGGGTCTTGCTGGTTTTGAGTTTCCTTGGTCTTTTGCCTCAGTTTACTTCTATTGTTCCTATAAACTGAAGCTTGCGATTTTAACTCCCAACTGTTATTCGGGGGAGGGGTGTGAATGGTTGCTGCCTGATTGTGGTAGCCTCCTAGCTAGCAGGAAGCTGTAGCTAGCAGGAAGCTGTAGCTAGCAGGAAGCTGTAGCTAGCAGGAAGCTGTAGCTAGCAGGAAGCTATATTGCCTAGTCTGGCTCCAAAGTTCAATGTGTTCCCACAAAATATGCTGTAGTCATCATGGACTTTTTCATGGCTGTGACAAATTACTTGACCAAGGCAATTTAAAGAAAGGAGGGTGGTGGTGTACTTTGGCTCTTGGATTTGAGGGCATGGTCCAGTCATGGCGGTGGGAGCGGCTCTGACTATAGCAGCATACACACTAAGCAACTGATGGGAGTGAGTCTAGAGTCAGCAAGCAGAGAGCAATGGTTTTTTTCCACTCATTTCTGCTTTTCATGCAGTGCCGCCCTTAGCTCGTGAGAAGACAACACCACACTCAGGGTGGGTCCTCCCTTCTCAGTTCAATCCTGTCCAAAACACCCAGGGCCGTATCTCCCATGTGGTTCAAAATCCAGTCCAGTTGACATTGAAGATTAGCCATCACACCTGCCTTATGAAAAGACAGGGGACAGCGTGTGTCCTCCCAGATCAGTTTCCACCCCTGTATCACTTGACTGTGTGTAATTGTAACTAGTGGTGGTGTTGTTATCCATTGCTTAGTAATTAGTGTGCTTTCTTCCCCTCCCACTTGAGATGTGTTATTAGCATCTCAGATCTGTCCTGCTGCTCCCGGTTTAGTCTGCACACAGTGGGAAGAAATCTTGTTTCTTACCAAAAAAAAATTGCAGAGCAATTTGATCCAGTCTCTTCTGTTGAAATGCTGAGTTAATTATATTTAACCACGGACGGTGGTGAAGTTGCAATAACAGCATTTTTTAATCAGTAGAAAATGTTTAGCTCCTGTAGGATGGGGGAGGTGGGAATCCAGATTGGCTGGGGGGATTGGGAGACCAAATCCACACGCAAAAAACGTTAACTGCGTGATTGAGCATAAGCTTTCTAATGGAGTTATTATGGGATACTAAAGAGGCCTTTATTGCATGAACTTGGAGCTAGAATATAAATATGCTTGCAGGCCTATTAAAGAATAGATAAAAGGTTTTCTCTCTCTCTCTCTCTCTCTCTCTCTCTCTCTCTCTCTCTCTCGTCTTTTCTCCCTATCTCTCTCCTTTGATTCATATACACTTTTTTTTTTTCAGAAATAATTGAAAGACTGGAAAGTCTACAGTAAGAAGGACCTAGTTGATATCAACTTTATATACAAACCCAAACCTGGAGACAGTTGTCTTCGTGGTTTAATGGGCAACTACATAGACCTGTTTGCCCATGTTATGATGTTAACAGATCATTTCAACTTGCCTTTATTGGTAGAACAATTAAGATTAAAGTCACCCTGGTTTAAAATTAAAATGCAGATAGGCTCTACATTATTAATATAGAGAGTAAAGGTTTTTGGTTTTGCTTTGTTTTGTTTTGGTTTTGGTTTTCGAGTGTGCTCTCTAAACATCTTCCTATGTCCATGGCTGTACTGGCATGTGCTAGAAGGTTAATGTCCCCTCTGGGGACAGGTAATACATGCTTTCCTTTGTCATAACTTCCCTGGTTTTCATGTGGGCTTAGGCCTGTGAAATAACAGAAATCCCATGAAGATATCGATCCTGATCCGTATACATTGTTCCTTCAGCAGGAGGTAGTGATGTTTTTGTTTGTTTGTTTATTGTAACTGAGACATTTTTGAGTTGGAGAGGTAGGGTGCTAGACATTTGACAGTTACCCAAGCCACCCATAACCAGTTGCTTCCGTATTTGTTGTGTCATGCTCAAGGAGAATGAAGAAATGTCAACAGAGATGGAGCAGAACCCTCAAGGGTAAGAGGAGGAGCTCTAAGTGAGGAAGCACCCATGGTTTCCAAGTCCGGTGAATATTCCTGGATCTTCTGACAGAAACTGGATGAATATGGAGCTGATCAATATTAGGGTTCCTCTTTTGTTGGTGGTGGTTTTTTTGTTTTGTTTTGTTTTGTGCTTTGTGTTTATGAGTATGAGTCTGTGTTTGAGAGTGTAAGTCTGTGTGTGAGTCTGTATGTGTGAGAGTATCTGTGTGTGTGTGTGTGTGTGTGTGTGTGTGTGTGTGTGAGAGAGAGAGAGAGAGAGAGAGAGAGAGAGAGAGAGAGAGACGATGCTAACAGGCTGAGTAAGGAGTCTACATACCTTAGCAGTATCCATGCCCCATCACCACACCGCTGAGGTGATCCTGTCAGAGTAAAGATCACCTGTGACTAGCTATGGAAGAACAAAAAACCCTGGCTTTACTGCCTAAGGGAAGTTAGCTCTTGTTCCAGTGAGAGAAGTTTTCCACCACCTTGCTGCACGTTGGCTCATTTGATTCACTGTCCCCCACCCCACCCCACCCGCCCCCTGAGAGGTGTGAAATAATGTCTAGAATGTTCTTCCAGTTTCCACATGTCTTCACTTTTGGCTACCTCAGCTTCTTCACTTCTTTCCTTGATTAAAAGCTATTTTTTTTTCTATAAAATTTTGTTTCTGCTTCCCTAGTGCTCACTTATAGAGAACTCTTAATATCCTGAAGCTGGGGACAGGGGCAGATTTTAGCACTTTGTGTTGATGATAAAGAAGATCAGAAAGCCATGTGCAGGGTTCCATGGCAACTGGAAAAGAGCACACCAGATCATATCGCAAGTCCCCAGGTCCCAGAAGCTACCTCATCCATCCCAGTGAAGCCCATAGCAGGGCATCATTCCTGTCCATCAGTTTCTCCCTGCTGCTCAGTTTCTGCCCATTCTGAGGTCATGATTGATGTTTCATATTTCAAGTATATACTCGCTCGCTAAAAGCCTCCGATGTTCAAGGTTTCGTTCCCAGATGGTGGTACTGTTGAGAGGTTACTAGATCATGAGCCAACCAAGCTCATCAGTGGGCTAGGCACAGCAGCAAGACAAGTTCCTAGCTGAACAGGCTTTGATGAGGCAGGACGGACCTAAGTGACGGATGTGTGTCATTGAGAACACTTTGAAGAGTATACCTTGTCTTCATATCCTCCCAGTCTCTCCCTTCCTTCCCCACTCTCTCCCTTCCACTACCCCATCCTGTCATGGCTCTACACCACAGCTCTACTCCACAGTACCCTTCCTGCCATAACAATGTAGCACCACACAAAACCACAGGTGAGGCCCAAGCAGCCATGGATCTGAAACCAGGAGCCAAAAATGAGCTCCCTCCTTACGTTGTCTGTAGTAGGTATTTCGTCGCAGCAATGGAAATTTGGTTAACATTTGTCCTTTCTTCATCCTTCCTGGCTTCCTGTAAAAGAAATTCTAGCACAAGTTCCAAAGCAAGGGAGCATTGGGGCACATTGGTCAGAGTTAAATTAATACAAAAATGTCATCCAATGCTCTATTTGAAAACATATTCATAGATCAAAATAAGATGAGGATAATTTTGAGAAATTAGTCAAAGGAAGGGAAGGGAAAGGAAAGGAAGATGGTGATGGTGATAGGATGTGATTTCGTTGTTTGTGTGGTAGTGTTCTATCTTTGGGCTGATTCTCCAGGTTTTATTTTTATGCCTTCCTGGCCTTTGTTTAAAAAATAGAAAGACTAAGAAAATGGAGGCTGAAAAGAGGTGGCATTTTTCTTCCATGCTACATGGAATAGACATTAGAAGTCATGAATCAGAGCTCTCTGTGTGAAATCAAAGACATCATTCAAGCTTGCCTCCCAAGCCTACTGACTGCTGATTGCATGCTCAGGACCATCAATGCAGTAAAACAGAAAGTGTGTGATCTGGGTGATGTCGGTGTTGCAGTGCATTTGTGTTTAGAAAATGTGCAACTGTGTAGTTAAACTACAGAGGCTTGATTCTAGATGCCATGCTTTTCCTAGAAAGTACAGCGTTCAGGAGAAGACGGAGTAGAGCCAAGGGAGGTGACATAATAAGATGTGCCATTGACCTGTAACGTATGTTGTTTCCCCTGTTAAATAAGACTCACTGCCAACCTGTTAAGGAAGGTCGATGTCTGTCGCTGTTGCACAGAGAACAGAACATAATCAGAGTAGCTGAACAGCTTTTCCCCAGAGCACATAGCTGTTAAGTAGCAGAGCCTGAGTTTGAGCTCATGTATCTAGTCCACCTCATCTTCCATCATGTTACTTCCCAGATGGGAATTTGAAGAGGAACCTGACCAAGAATCCATCATGAAAAAGAATGACTGACTCTCCTGGATATTGCTCTCCGAGAGTTCATAGTGAGCTGGATTTTCTGATCATTCATGATCCAACCAATCTATATCCTCCTTATACCTGTGATGGGTTGAGTAGTCACCGTTCCAACACACAAATGGAAAAAACCCTAATCCCGTGCACTTCTGACTTTATTTACTAATTCCCTTGGACGTCTAAATGTGACTTTATTTACTAATTACTCATTGTTAATATAATTAGTTAAGAGTCACTCCTACTGGAGTAAGGTGGCCCATAATCCAACATGACCAGTGTCCTTATATAAAGAGAGAATATGGAGACAGACCAAAAAAACCCCACACCTGCATGTGTGCATGCACGTCACAATCCATCAAGCCTGAGATCTCCGGAAATTACAAGAGAGACCTGGATCAGATCTCTCCCTGGTGCCTTAGAAGGAAGCATAATGCTCCCTGCTGACAGCTTGGTCTCTGACTTCTAACTTCCAAATCAATGCAGGGAAAAAGCCACTCTGCCGTTTATGACAGTGTGACTCAGTAGTCCTAACAAGCAAGTTGTGTCCACGTACAGATATCCTAGTTCATGTTTTCCTTAAATGTCTACTTTAAGTCTCTAGATAGTCCCATCCTCTTCTGGCCAGGCTGGGTGGTTGGTACCAGCTGTCATTGTGTAATCATGGAGGAGGCCAGGCACTGCCTTAGAACCATCTTGCTTCCTGTGTTACATGAGGCCCATCTCTCTGAATTCCAAGCAAATTCCTTACCTGTCCTTCCCAGGAAGCCCCTCTCCCAACAACCTCATGCTCAATGTGTTCCAGGGTTAGTGCCGCCCATGCCACAAGAGGTTCTGTGCATGTTCCTTGGGTGAATGTGAGGGTATTACAGGTTGCGGATGAATCTTGGTGTGTTCTTTTGTCTGGGTCTTTTATTTTGCCGTTCATTGTTTATTCACAGATTTTAGAAGATAGCACATTTTGTTTAATTATGTTGGAGACAGACTGGCATTCCAGCTCTTACAGTCTGTGGGAGAGGAGTTGATAGCAAAAATTATGTGGAGTCTAAATTGTGTTTGGTGAAGGAAGTGGAAATGAATAAAGCTGTTTTACCATGAAAAGTAGGTATTTTGTCTTGGATCTTGGAGGTTTTTTTTTTTCTCTTAGATGGAAATGTTCTAAGTGCTGCATTGTCTATTTCGTTTGCCTTTTACAAGTCTGACGTTATAAAAAGGCAATTTGTATCTGTATTTGCAAATTTGAGCGTGGCAGCTGTGTTTTGAAGGTTTAATCTGGAACAAACTGAACTGCAGATGATGTGGAGTCGTTTCCTCCGTGATGTTGTCAGGTTCCACTCATCAAAAATTCTGCATGTGAAAGAAAATAGGGAAAACTGGAGAGATGGCCCAGTGGTTAAGCACTTGCTGCTTTAGGAGAGGGTTAGAGTTCAGTTCCCAGTGTCCCCGTGAGGGAGCCCACAACCACCTGTGACTCCCGCCCTAGAGGATCAGACTCCCACTTCTCACCTCCTCATGTTCATAAATATGCGTGCACATGTGCACATACACACACACACACACACATAGAGACAGACAGACAGACAGACAGACAGACAGACAGACAGACACAGAAAGAAATAAAAAATAAAACTTAAAAGTATACTACATGTATATTTTTAAGCCTCTCTATCAGGAATTTTAGAATTTTAGGTAGTAATAGTGTTACAATGATGTGAGCCCGGGAAACCTCCCTTCCCTGCCCACACACACATAACTGCTATAGAGGAACTGAGCCCTCTCTGCTCTTACTGCCGTAGCCATGTTTTTGATTAGTTGTCGGGACTGGGCTCCTGAAACCAGAAAGCTTTTTGTCTCCCATGTCTGTCAAAATGTGGCTGATTTAATTTGAATGAAATTTTAATTAGAAAAATTCTGCCAAGATGCAGCCCTGATTTGAATATTTATAGATACGTCAAGGATCTCCACATACCTGGGGTCTAATTTGAATTGCTTCACTGGACTTCAGCCTTAATAGCTCAGGAAGAAGGAGCCTGTGTGATAGGGCGGATTACCCATGCACAGTGGGCTGGAATGGGAAGCCAGCCGGGGAAGTGACTGCATGCCTGGTCTCCACTGTTTTAATAGCAGCCGTTTGTCCGCATACATTTTTCAAGCTTGTGAGCATTTAGCTATGGGGGTGGGAAAATATATGACCAACATTAGCATGGTACCTGGAACACACAGCTTATAGAAACAGCAGGGTATGTTACAAAAGCTGTGGGGGTGAGGGAGTTCACCTCCATCCAGGCTCATTCTCCTCTAGCTGCGGGCTTGTGTTCTTAGATTTAGTCTTCAGTGCCTTGTCTCAGAATAGAGAGGTGCTGACTTCACTGGCCCTGGGTGGACATTATTGTACCACCTGCCCTGGGTAGTGAGCTGCTACAGCCATGGTAGAGTTGCATGGTGAGAAGAGAGGGGTCTTTCTCTTCCCTTTTGTTATTTCTGAGTAATTACATGCCCATTCCCTCTTACCTAAATTATTCTTTTGTTTTTGACGTTTACAAACAGGATGTCTGCAGCCCTTACCTTTGTCATAATGGATTTAGTGTGAATGTGGTGCACCCTGTGCAAAAAAAAAAAAAAAAATGCTTTTAACTAGACAATGCACTGTTGTTAATCTGGGCGATTCAAAAGAATCCTATATACAACCCTCTATGTATATAAATGCATCTTCCCCTCTGAAGATGTGCTGGCAATCTGGAGGCAATGAGGAGACTCTGGCTGGGATTCAGCCTCCCTGTGGAGACCCTGTTAGACACACAGCCCCTTCAGCCCCTTGGCACCTCCTGTCCAAGGGCTGATCCTTGGCACGTGCTGACAGTTCTCTCAGAGATAAGACTCTATTTCCCCATCAAACGCCAGGAATTCTAAGCAGTCACAGTTTTGCTCAGTTCTGAGTGCAAGGAAGTTGGGCAGAAAGGTTTTTTGCATGTTACAAAAGAAATCGAGGAGACTTTGATGAGAAAAAATCTTTGACACTGCACTAGTGATTTTTTAAATGTATGATGTCAACAGATGCAGCCGTGGCTCCTGGAATGGGGGTTTCATGTGCACAGGAGATGGTCACATCATGACCTGTTTTCCAGCTTCTCCTAAAATGGGGGCACAGGGTGTTCTCTATTTGCCTCTTTCAACCTCTTACTGCTGGAACAAATTTTAATATCTTTGAGCACCTGAAATGTGAACATTTTTACATAGAATGTTTTATATATATTATACATATATTATACATATTATAAATTATAATTTGTATGCAGCTTGGAGAAGCCAGCCACTGTTGAAAATTTTTATGAAGACAAAGAAATGAGGGGATCTTGAAGAGAAAAGATACAGTAGGGAAAGGACTTTAGAGTGTGTGGGGGTCCCAGCCAGAAGCTGCTTCTGTGTGAGCTCCACCCACGCTGGGAGAACATTGAGTACTATGCTTGTATTTTCTTTTACTCCAAGCCTGCCAACAACTCCATCACCACCCTCAGGGAATATAAGAGGTTATGTATGTGTGAAGTTTACATGTTTGAGGGCCAAAAGGCTTCCTTTTTGCAATCGCCACAAAATAAAAGTCTCCCAAAGTACCTTGGCAGTAAAACTGCTGGGTGATGTCATGCTCGGGTGGGAGACTGGCATTTCTTCCACCGACTGAGCCTTTGAATACTAACTTTGATGTGCTGTATTAACCATCTGGAGACATTTTACAGTTGTTGTCAAAAGGTTGACTCGGGTCTCTAATGCAACACGAGGAGTTGAAGGAAGCTTAATAGAGTTTACCAGCTTCGCTGATTTGTGAATGACAGCCTCGCTGTAACCTTTGGCCCAGAGAGATGGCTGCTGTGTGTACTGTTTGAATTGAGGCTTCGGGGAGCAGAATGGGAGCCAGGCATTGTGTAACAATTTGGAAAGTGCTTAAATCATGTACCTCAACCCCAGCTTTTGCCCTAACGGTCACATGTACGTTATTGATTTATGCACCATTTATTTACCATGAAGAAAGCTATTAGACTTAGGAATGTTGCATGTCAGCCTCCATTTCTCAGTCAGGTGTGCTGGCTAGTTTTATATCAACCTGAGACAAGCTAGGGTTATCTGGAAGGGGAGAACCTCAATTGAGATAATGCCTCCATAAATTCCAGTTGTATGGCATTGTCTTAATTAGTGATTTACGAAGAGGGCCCATCCCATTGTGGATGGTGTGACGCTGGGGTGACAGTCCTGGGTTCTATAGAAAACAGGCTGAGAAACCCAACAAGCAGCATACCTCCACAGTCTCTGTATCAGCTCCTGCCTCCAGGTTTCTTCCCTGTTTGGGTTCCTGTCTGACTTCCTTCAAGGATGAACTGTGATGTGAAAGTGTAAGCCAAAATAAACCCTTTCCTCCCTTGCTTTGGTCATGGTGTTTCATCACAGCAATGATAACCCTACTTAGGACAAGAGGTGAGATGCATTTCAGTAAACCACATGGGTATATTTCGTTCAACATCTAGCCTAGGCTTTGCCTTCAAGACAAATTGCCCATGTATACACTATTTCTACTGAGGTTGTAATAATGGCAAAAAATAAAAACATATAAATTCTAAAGCTTTACTCCACCTTCATATAAAAAGGATTGAGACATCATCTTTGTTTGCTTTTTATATCAATTGCCTCTGTGTAAAAATATCTGTCGCTATGCTCCTCGTGTATCTGCACACATGTTCATGTTCCTAGATTTATAAACTCAACATGTTAATGTCTGCATTTAAAAAATACCCATATGAAAATTAAGGAGAGAAGGAAATGAGAAAGAGGCAGAAATAATAACAAGGGAATGCTGTTTAAGAACAGGAGTCGGTAAAGGAGTTGAGGAGTGGGTAGAAGAGGAAACCAAGAGTAGAGAGGATGACACAGGCATGGGTGGTTGGTCAAACAACCATCAAATGCTGGTGCTTTTGATCAAATGCAATATGCCTTTGGGAAACTGGGTCTAATCAGCAGCAGCTCTAACAGCAAAAACACAGAATTGAGAATTTAAAGATCAAAGTAGCTTTCTTTGGGTCCCTCTGTCCACTATGTGAAGTTATAGGTAGAACATAAGAAGAGGTGGGGTTGATCTGAACATGCACAAAATCAAAAGCAAATATGGCCCCTAGAAAGCCAATAGCATTAGCAAAAATACTCATTAAAAGGAAAGCTGGATGGTGTGGTTGTCCCTGTTATTCTCCATTAAATTTTGCTTGGATTATGATGAAGATGTAGGAAAGGAAGTGGACCCAAAGTTAGAAAACATGTTCTAGAGCCCAGCAAAGTTGTTTCACTCGTAGTTTACTGAGATTAGGTGTGGATGTCCTACTTGACCACTGTCTGATGCTTGGACATCTGGTCTACTCCCCAGGTACATTCCCTACCCCACCTCTGATAACACCCACTAGTCCGAGAAGAACGAATGCAAAGCACTACATGGTTTTCAAGGGAAGTGTTATGGAGGTGTTCAAAGATTAACAGACTCCCTTTATTCTATTTCAATAACGGTGATACCTGCATACCGCCCCCTAGTGTTTATTTTGGGGTTTTTTGTTTGTTTGTTTTTTCTTTTTTGATGATTTTTTTAATGTTTATTTTATGTGCCCTCTCCCTTCTGGGGTTATTGAGATAAGGCTGAATCTAGTTTGACAAATTCTTCAAAGCAGCTATTACAAATTCTTTCTGAATGTTTTCATATACTGCAGGAAAATATATTATTTGCCTCTCACAGCCTATTGTCCGTTAAGCCCTTATAAAGATTGAGCCCTTGATGAAAATTAAGATACAAAAGGTCACAAATGCGACATGCTACATTGGGTTTACCAGAAAGGGTAACTTGGCTTTGAAAGGTTGGCATTTGTACTACTTCCTCGTGTTCTTCAAACTTTACCATCGACTTCATTATCTACCAGTCTGCTGGAAGGTCTTTGTTGAAATCACAGTGTTATCTCAAGTACATCCTGAGATGCTTTTCTGGCTATCAGCAACCACCACTGTGGTCAGGAGAGAGAAGCCAGTTCACAGATTGCATGTTTTCACCTATCCCTGACTCTGCTGCAGGCAGTGCTGATGCTAGTCACACAGAGGCCCTGGCTTGACTTGTTGCTCACATGGGTGACTAAAGGAACACCCACCCTTGCATTCTCCCTCTTCACATGCCATGCAAAGCTGCAACTGCCCTTCTATCATTTTGCGCCATAACATTCTTCCAGGAAATGCCATTTTGTCCAAGACGCATTGTTTCAAGCTACTTGGAAGAAGCATCAGGTTTTTCTCAGAGTTTATAGCTGAGCACTCCAGAGGAAAGCCTGTGGTATCAGTAAGTGGATGATACAGATCTGGGAAATGTGGATCTGAGCTGGGCAGACCCCTATTTGAAAGGAGCCCTGGCCTCTGCTTCTGCCTTTTCTCTTTTATCTCTATCTCTCTTGCTTGATACCTTCATATTCTCCATGGACTCTCCCCTCACTCCCTTCAAAAGCATGCCTACAGCGTTAATGAAAGAAGGATTCACTAGAGGGAAGTGGGTGGGAAGAGTGCTATTTTAGAACAGTAGCTTTATAAATGGGCAGTTGAGCTCTCAAAAAAAGAAAGAAGTAAAAGAAAACCCACGTTCCTAAGAGACTGTGTGGGATTTAAAAATCCAAGAAATGAACAGGAGACAGACCATACAGATGAAACATATGCAAATAAGGGCTTGCTTTACACATCTCCTTCTTAGTCCTCACCCCATTCTCAGTGTGCCTTCATCTTAGAGGAGAAAAACCAGTGTAGGAGAGGCAATGAGTTAATGTGAGAGCAAGAAACAGTCAGAAATAAAACAGAGAAGGAGGCCAGTGGAGGAGATAGACATAATCAAGGGTGAAATAGCTTAGGACAGGGACACCTGCATGTAGTGCCACATGGCTAGTGAGTCAATGTGTTTAATAGGATGTCAGGGTTCATCTTCAATAAAAGGCCACATGTGTGGATCTCAGAAATGATATGATGTCTCAATGTATATTTCAGGAGCAGGGTAGGGCAGCTGGGAGGAACATGGCAACTTCCACATCTGGCTGTCCCTGCCTCATAGCCACACGACAGTGATATCACAGGAACATGGAGGCTGGTTAGCCTTCTGCTTAATGCTCAGCTATTTTGCAAGTTTATGACTGGCAAGTCCGCCTTCTGAAAGATGCAGGATCCCCAAAAGTGAGCCTGCCCACTGGGGTCAGAAGAAAAAACTTGGTGAAAATTTGAAGAAGACCCATTTCTTCCTGGGTAAAGGCAGGCTGCTTCTCATCTGGCCTCAGCACAGAAGATGTCTGCTTGGTTTCGGGAAAGTGAGGAAGCAGGGGATAGGGTCTGAGAAGTACAAACTGCATGGAGGACATCAGGGAGATGGGTCTCTGTGTCAGCCTTAGCATGCAAGGATCGTCCTCTCATTTATACCAGTAAGGCAACCTGCTACAAATTGAGCCAGAGATGCGGGTTTCTTGTAGTTCTTTCATGTTTCTGCAACTCAAGGCCCATGTTTGAATGTCAGTCAGGACAATGGTAGGCTGTGGATGCTCGGTTGGCATCCCAGTTCTGCATTTTATACTATTAGGTTGGTAGAATGAAATTTCATGGCCAGAGAATATTTACACCACAGAAAATTGCAAAGGCTGCATGCTATAGCATCTCTTCTACCATAACCTCTTTGATAAACATTTACCATAATGCCACTGGGCAGGAAAGCATGAATAAACTGTATCTTGTATTTCAAATTACAGTAACACCCCCCCCCCCCAGCCAGAATACATTGAGGATAGTACTTCCTACACAAACCAGTATTACAGGCTGCTCAAGTCACTTCTGGGAAGTAGTGTGGTATCTGCATGTAACTGACACAGATGCTCCAGTCATCTTTGGCATCTCAGGATCACTGCTGCTGCCCAATCCAATGCAAATGTTATAGGATTCCTTGCTGTTTAGAAAATGGAAACAAGACAAGAGACTGCACGTTCAGTACAATACAGGATTTTTTTCCCCCTGAATATTTTTGACCTACGTTCGATTGAATCTGTGGCTTTTGAACACGTAGCTAGGGAGGAATAAATGCATGGGCCTGAATGTATATACATTAGCTTGTTTCCCGTGAGGGTAGATGTCTGTGTTCATGTCCCTCTCCCTAACTTGTTGATTCCTAAGTAAGGAATCCACTCTTCCTTAGCTGGGAAGTAAAATGAGAACACATGTCCATTTTTCAGGGTTTGTTTAAGAATTTTGCAACAAGTTGGAGGAGATCACGTCTGCTCAGCTCAGCAATTTGGTGTCTGTTGATAGCCAAACAGCCTAGAAAATTATCTTTGCCTCGGCTCACCCGCTGTGCAAGGCATTACTGATGTGGAGCTAGCGGCTTCCAGGGGCCTATTGTGTGGGATGCCGCAGAAGACTGGGGAGGGAGAGGCAGGTATATGATTTAGCCATCTCTTGCTCTGCCTGCTTTGCTTAATAAGTGAGCATTGCCAGACAGTCATTGTGTGGCTATCTTGTCAATGCTTGGGTAATTTTTTTCTCTCCCATCCCGCAGGGAACTGTGATAAAGCATAGACAATTACCAGAAGATTTCAGAAAGAGCTTCCAACAAACCACATAGAAATCACCGGAGACATGAAGATGTCTGAGCCTCTTTAGCATAACATGCCGAGATTTCTTTTGCTTTCCGAGTTTGTCTCTTAAAGTATGGAGACATGTGGATTTTGTGACAGTGTCTCCTTGGGAGGCCTCTTGCTTCATAGAAGAAACTCCACTAATTAGCGTCCTAGAGTCGGAGAATGTTTATGCCCAGTCTTGATGACCATTTGAGGAAGATATCAGAGGGCTGGAGAATTTTATCTCTCCCAGAGGTCACCATGTCAGAACAAGACCTCTGATTTCTAGGCAGCATAAATGCAGCAGCCACATCTACAGCTACCTCTGCTATTCCTTCCCCTCTCTGTCACTGTCGTGTTCTGTGGATGGCTGTTGATGGCAGATGCTATGCTAAACAGTCTGTGTTCTACTGCTTCTTCTGATGGGCATTGGGCAGCTGCTGGGCATGGGTGCAGATGGGTACCCACAAGATGACATTTCCAGGAGCATGTAATCGCATCGTCCTTACTGCCTACAAAAGGAAGAAAGGCACACAGGTTTGCTCCCATCCTTTCTTCATCTAAAGGATGAAAACAAGCTTCTAGAGATAGTTATAAGATGGTCTTTTTCTTAGTATAAGAATTTGTATTTTAAAAACACATGGAGTTTTCTGGAATGATCATTCCTAAAGCTTGATGTTAGTCTCCTGGCCCTAAGCAGAGTGCACACTGGGTTTACTCTCTGAGAAGTGTGGGTGTAACCTGGGACTATCTGGTTCAGATTCGGCCTCCTCAATCATGAAGTTTGCTTTCTTCCAATTTTTTCACTAAGCTCAGAGTAGAATTGGTAGAAGACATCCATTTCCCTCTGAGGCATCAGCAAGTAGGGGCTTCACAGAAACTGAAGAAAAATGGACTTTGGAAAAGAGCAAATGTATAACTTAAATTTAGCTTCTCCATAGCTGTGTAATATTGAATAATCCATTTCAATTGCTAAGCCTCGATTTCCCCCATCTATAGAGTAGATCGATAAGACCAGGGGCTGCATTGGGCCCCAGAAATGAGGTCTATAAAACTTCCAGCCTGGAGCTCAATGCTCAGCTTGCTTGCTGATACAGAGTCTCTTGCAGATTCTCTTTACTTCTTGGTGTCAACACAAGAATAAAAATATCCCTGATTAGGAGTAGCAATGCTGATTCCCCTGTGCGGATGCCCTTGTCAGCTTCTTAGCTTCATTAACAGCACAGGGACCAGTTTTACCAGCCAAGATCTGGAAAATACACAGGGAGGAAAATCCTACTGCTGAATGGGGAGAAAGGGAAGACTGCGATTGCTCTGAGAATGCTTGGTTTGGGAGAGATCTTGGAGTTTCTTGAACACTGTCAGTCCTGCTTCCAAACTGCTGCTGCTCACGCCAGCTTGACTCAGGTCTTAAGGTTTATTTGGTGGGGTAGAGGCTGCTTGGCCTGGCAGCTGCAAACACTAAGACCCAAGTTTCTGCTGTACGTGTGAGTAGCAAGGCAGAAGTCTGGCCCTCTCTTCCTTAGGCAGAGTTTACAGTGAAGTTTTAACCCAGATGCTCCTTTACTGTTCTTGTCAGAAATAGGAAGGGTTATAGAAGATTGCCTGGAGGGCTGCTGTGTTCACATCTGGACCTGAGAAGCACTGAGGGATCCTGATGCTGCCTGGTTGGCTCAACATCTTTGATTCTGCATATGTAATTTAATTTCATCGACAGATAATTGCCCAGAATTAGAGTAAGGGGCTTTTTTTTTTTTTTTTTTAACAAACCAGCCTCCAGAATCTAAACATTCTTTAAATGACCACTTAGCCATTTTGACTTTAAAAAAAAAAGTATGCTTGAAATAGGCCAACTTGTGGAGTCTTAGTGTTGGTCAAGCTGGGGGGTGTGGAAAATAGCTGTGCTAATTGTCCTCATTTGGCTTCCATCCACAAGATCCCAAGGCTTCTCAGTGTTGTTACCAGCTACCTGGGGTTGCTAACTTGCTTTCCTTTGCCTTATTTTAAGGTGATAATAAGTATCATTTGCAGAACACCCTTTGTTCAGCAACAGGACACTCTGTGTATCATGCGGATCACCTCTTAACACACAGCAGGGATCAAATGATGTTACCATCCTAGCCTCTCCCAACATGGGATTTCCCAAGGTGGGAACCACTGCGGCATGAGATCAGATCAGAAGCAGGATACTCAGCCAAGCTGTGTTTTGAATGCTCTTGTCTAGTTTAGACCAGAGCATCAGCCAGTAACAGAGTCCAAGAATAGAGCCCCACTACAGAAGGGTGGCACCTGCTGGATGCCCTCAGGAGCCTGGATGGAGGGGTAACTCTGGCTTTGCCCAGGTTGGGTAGGGCCTTTGCTGAGCCTCTAGAATCAGAAAAGATTGACTCTGGAACTATGTGAACCTAGAACTGTGTGGAATCTTTACCTACAGGACTTGGACAAGCCAGTGCCAAGAGGGACTGCTTAATTCAACACCCGTTTCCCTACCTCAGTCATGTCGCTATTAAGGTACAGTGGGTTTTCACAATCAGTTAAGTCAACTGCTGCTTTTCCCAATGGGCTCACAGAGAACTGGAGAGATAGAAGAACTTACCTAAAGCTCTATGATGGTTTTAGAGATAAGACTAGAAGAGAAATCTCTAACTTTCTTTTCAACTGATTCCCCACCTTACTACCCTTTGCCTCCACTTTCATGCTGATTTTACAGAAGACATTAAGCACAAGGATCCAGACCTCCAGCTGCACACGACCACCCTGTCTGTCTAAGTGTTCAGATCTGATCCAACTACTTCCATTTTTTTTCTTTTTGTTAAGTAATTTCAGAAATAATACTCACCTCTGGAGGTGCCGTGTGAGTGAAAGAGGGCCAGTCATCAGGCAGGCCGCCGTTGTCTGAACCTGCTGGCGACAGAACCAAGTCTGAGACACTTGGAAATTACAGAGCCACCTCACCTCACTGGGGAGCTGATTGGTGCTATGCTTCTGCTCTCTCTTTTCTGCCAGGTTATCATTTTGAAACGTCCCAAGTATTGCTGCCCATATCTCATTTTATGATGAAGAAATTTCAGCTTCTAATGATCTGCCCAGCCAGGACTTCCATGTCTTGGAAGCTATGTATGTGAGCCAGTGTGTATGGGGAGCTATTCTAGTGAAGTCATGTGTGCTGGGAGCTATAATAGTGAACTTTCCATGGTAGTAATGAAATACCAACCCAAGGTGCTTATAAACAAAGAGCGATTAGTTTGTCTTATGATTTTTTTGAAGCTCAAGTCAAGACTGAGTAGGCCCAATGGATTTGGATTTCTGCTGAGGGTAGCACATAAGGAAAGTGCCAATCAAAGCAAGCATGCACACAATAACCAGGAAACAGAAGGAGAGAAGGCTAGCCTCTTACAGTCTCTGATGGAGAGATACCCTCAGTGTTTTAAATGCCCTCAGGGGTCCCCACCTGCCAAAGGTCCACAGTGCCTCCTGATGAAGCCCCCTGATGACTGAGCCTTTAACACATGGACACATCTAGGATGGTAACACATCACAGCATGGCAGACTCTTCCAGTGCTTATGTAGATTAGCCTCCTGGGAAACAAATGAAGTCCCCATGTGTCGTTCTTTGCGTCCTTGTATCAGTGTCCTTGGCAGAGTGAGCTCCAGGGACAGAGACACTTGTATGGCATTTGAATTTCCCTATAGGCTGAAATACAGAAGACAGGAAGAAGCTACAGGAAAGAGTTTTTATACATGGTCACAGTCACCTGTCTTTCTCCATAGAGATTATGTTTCAGCCACAGTCCACATGGAGTATCCCAAAGATCTGTAGCTCCAATGCAATAGATGCTTGGGCAGTAGTAGTTTTGAATTCTTACATTTGAAGAAGAGCTAATGCATCACCAAATGACCTTTTCTTTAAACTGAGGCATACATGGCAGGGAAGCAGCCAAAGAAAGCAAGGAATAGCACAGAGCTATTAAGAAGAAGAAATACTAATCTTTTACATACAAGAGGAGCATTTGTCCTTGGGACTCTCCATCTCTGAAAGCAAGATGAATTCAGCTAAGGAATTGTTAGAAACAATTCAGAGTTTTCTTTCATTCGGTTCAGCAGGGGATTGAGAATCCTATTAATGCACCTGTCGAGCTTGGAAATTCATCAGTAGAATAGAATAAAGGTAGGAGGCAGGTAGTTCCTTATTCCACAGAACAGAAAGCTTTCTTCACTAAAACAACTACCACTTAGTGCTGGGTGTCTTTTAAAATTGCCATTTTGAAGATTCTATAGCCGTAATTTGTATTATTTTTATTACTTATAGCTAATTCATAATGCTAAAGACTTTATTTCAGAGCCCTGAGGTCTCATTTGTGGGAAGAGTGTCTGATACTTCCTTCACACAGTCCCTCACCTTCCTTTTCTCCCTTACAATTTGCAAGGATGTGCACAGCGCACACAGACTCTGTTTTGATTACCACTTGGTGATCAGCAGACTCATCTCTGGGAGTTCTGGATGCAGCTCACAAAGGAGGCCTCTCAGTCTCACCTGATGAGCAAAGCAGTCTCCTAAGTGACAGAGACCTGGCATTTGTAGGCTGTATGTGATCATCCTGAGCTATGTGACGATGTCATACTCAGATGGTAGCAATTGTAGGTTATCTTTCCTTTATCATATCCGGCTTAGTGCAACAGGTATCTATTTTCAGAAAAGATAATGGACCCGTGTGTCTGGGTATGCTGACTGTGTTGATTCTGCAAAGAAACAGAACCAATGGGAGACACGTAATACATAGGCATACACTTTCTCATATATGTGGACATGTATATGCACATGTACACAATTATGGTATGTGTGTATATATTATATAAGTATACATATTTTTAAATGAATAGATTGCTGTGGTGAATGGGCTTACATAGCTATGGAAGCTAGGAAGTCTAAGTCTGCTATCAACAAGCTGAACACCCAGGAGAAATAATGGTCTCATTCCAGTCTGTGTCAGAGTCCAAGAACCAGCTGAGCCGATAGCATGAGCTCCATTCCAAGTCCGGGTGCAGGCAGGAGAGGTCCTGGAGCTCTGGTTTTTAAAAAAGGAAAGAGAGATTGAGGTTCTGTCTAACTCAGCTTTCTACCCACAACTTAACCAATTAGGTGAGGGCCACCACACTATTAGAAAGAGCAGTCTGACAACCCCATCTAATCAGCTTGTTAACCTCTCCCAGAAACACGCTCAGAAATCCACCCAGAATGATGTTTAACCAAATACCCGGTACGTTGTGGCCCAGGCAAGCCTATCTGCACACCTATCCGTCACAGTAGCTATGGCTGTACTTCTAAAGTGCTGCCGTGACTCACACAAAATCAGAATTTATGCAGAACTCCATCCCGCTGCTCCATGTGATGAGTGGCAAAGTAAGAGTGATTGTAAAAATAACTGTTCTCAGTCGGGGGCTTGGAGACTTTAGCTGGGCCTGCTTGTTTGCAGTTCTTCAGTTATCCCAGGCAGGGTATCCACTGAGCCAGTGGTCCCTGGCCTGGTTACATAGCAAACTCTTGAGCAGCCTTAGGCCAGAACCATGGGGGCCTCAAGACAGAGGTACAAAATCGGAATGTTCAGGGGATTGAAAGGCATTCATTGAAGATAATCCCAGAAACATCACCTCTCAGATTCCAGGAGAGGAAGTCTTGTGTCCTGATCGGTCTAGTCTATGCCAAGAGCTGAGGTCTCATTGCATGATTAACACTAGCCCCTAAGTCCAAGGTATACTATTGTATGGAGAAAGATGTGCATAGGTTAACACTGAGGATAGTTTCTAGAAGGCTTAGAGACATGGCGGGGTTAGCACAGAGAATCTTCTTACTAACACTCCTTAGAGACTACTAGTCCTACTGCATCCAAATTCCATCACTGCCTTTTATTTTAATGACACTTTTCTTCTAGAATGTTCCATTCCTCCCTTCTTCCTTCCCTTTAACCCCCTCCTCCTTCTGTCCCTCCTTTCTTTCCTGGCTTTGCAGGTTTGTTAGTCTCCTGCAGCTGCTGTCTAATGGAGGCCCCTAATATGGGAGAAAGCTTCACTCCGAGCATTTGACAATAGGCCTAATCCAAGTCTCCTTCAGACCTTGCTCTAGACCCAGGCTTCTCACCTCAGGCTCTGATCTCTGATCACTGCCTGTGACTCTGTAAACCTAAGAATGCCTGTGACTCTGCTGGCCTAAGGTTGTGGATCTCAAAGAAGAGCCAACTCTAAACTTGAGTCCTACTTACTTGATAGTTCTGCCCTAAGTACAGGTCAGAGGGTAAGAAACCACAGCTTGGTAATTGTGTTGTTTGGGGATGTTGTTGTTATTTACATGACTGATTTTTTAGCTGTGTAACTTACCTGGGAGTGGATGTGAGAAAACAGATTTCTCATTCTTTCTGCCTAGGAAGCAAACAAATAACTCACAGTCCAATGACTTTGGAGACAGATATGGTCCAAAGTGTAGGGTCTTAATGTATATCGGAGGTATTTGTGTAGAACATTCAGAATCTGCCAGCCCACTGGAATGGGCTTGGTGAGAAATGCTTCTTGAAATACAAAACTAGGTGTAGAACCACGGTGGGAAAGCAAAGGTATAAGCAGCCGGTGCTGTATCTCCAGAGAGTGGGGTGGTATCCAGAGACTGGTATGACATACAGAGGCAGATTCATGGTTGCAAAGGGGGTTTAAGGGCTTCTGCTGGTGTTGTCTGCTCTTATTCTCTCTAGCCATTTATTCTGGAAATCCTGGTCCTTAGGAGACTTGCTTGTCAGGTTGTTACTATTTAGTAGCTTTCAATAAGATACTGGCATCATTAAAAGCCAAATAGTGGTGCTAGCAACTATGGCTTGTTTATAGAAATGAAGGCAGCTTGCCTTGTTATAAAATAAGGTCTACCACGTGATCAGGGGTTCATATCCATATATGTTGCTGCTTTTCCTTTCTAATCATTGTTGTGGCTGCTGCTGTTGCTTTTAAGTGTGTAGAACTTCTGCCAGTCTTGTAGAAGTACATTTATGATCCTCGCTGTATATTAAGGACCTATTCTGAGAACTGTTTCATAGACAGATATCATCTTGGTACAAGCATCTTGCAGTGTAAGAATGCCCTTACATAAACTCAGGTAGTGCAAATCAGTCATGTGACATGGTCTCTTTTTCACCCCTTCCATAGTCTCCTATCTAGTTTTGCGGAATATACCCACTCTCACAACTCCTGGCTTATATGCATATAAATATATGAACATCCACATATGTATATATGAGAGAGAGAGAGAGAGAGAGAGAGAGAGAGAGAGAGAACAGACAGTGTTCTCTTTCTGGAATTGAGTCACTTCTCTTAATAGAATACTTTCCAGTTCCACCTATTTTCCTAAAAATTTCACAATTTCATTTTGCTTAGTAGCTCAATAAAAGTCCATAGTGTGTTCAAATTTTCTAAATGAGGCCTCTTTCAGGCCATGTGTTTGAAAGTTCTCTGATGAAAGTTCAAGACAGGGGGACACTGAGATAGATTGCTGGGGATCAGAAGTTTATTAGAAGGTATTAACACCTTGCAAAGACAGACAGTGATGTGATTCTGAGGAGGGTTCATCCAGTGCCAGGAGCAGAGCATGGCAGGGGCCTCTGCAGTCGAGTTTGGACCCATGTGGCAGAGTTGGGTCTTTGAGATTCTTGAGATTGGGGCACTCACAGCAGGAGCCTGCAATGGCGCTCCCCGATTCCCCAGAAGGCAGCAGTGATGTGTGGCCACCAGGACCCCTTTGCTGTGCCTCCATGTGTCTCTTGATTAGGTGCTGAAACATAAACTGCATGAGGCTACTGCTGGGTAATGTGGCACACTGCTTTACAGTCCTTTTCATTTTTTATAGGTGTAAAGAGTACATAGTAAAATAATACAAGCCATAGAATTCTTAATGCATAAAACCAGTAACATAGTCATTCAAGGCCTATCATAATTGAATGTGTACCTCTTATCCAGCTGGTGACACAGTATGAGTGTTTTCATAAGCAGTGTGCTCTGGTGCTAGGAATTTCTAAGCTCTACTTTTCCAAACAGGGTCTCACTATGTAGCCCATGCTCACCTTGAGCTCTTATGTAGCCCAGCCTTTGTGCGTCTGTATGTGAATCTCTGTGCACTCATGTCCATGGCTGTGTATTTTTATATTCATGAATGTGTACCTGTATATGGGTCTGTATATGTTTATGTGCATGTCCATTTTTCTGTGTCTATGTCTGTGTGGCTCTTTTCTGGTTCCCATTCCATGTCCTTTATTTAAACGTGACATGGAGACCATCAGGCCAGGTTCGTGGTGGTCAATCTAGACTCCTAATGCAGAGAGAATAGTTTCTTCTCCTGAAGTTGATGGGAAGAAGTTTCCCAGACCTCCACTTACAGACAAACTTTTCCTCTGGGTGGATTTTTCCTTTCTTGTGAATATCAGCATTAAAGACCCAGGAACAAGCAGTATAGATACTTGATTCCAACTTTCTTGTCACCTTGAGGGGTGAAAGAAGGATTACCCTTGTGAAAGTCTTCATTAAACAAGACTCACTACCTTGGCATGAGATTGTTGGATGTCTGGCCCTCAAGGGTGAGCCTCCTTACTTGTCCTTGACCTTTGAATTGGCTCTTTGGGATCCAGCCAGACTGAAGTCATTGAACATCAAAGTGCATGGCGACCTGGTACCATGGGGCCTTTCAGGTTCCTGCCTTTGATTCCACAGGCTGGGGTCCAAAGACTCTTCTGCTTGTACAACCACCACAGTGGGTGCGTCAAGGACAGTGTGGTGTGGGTAGTGTGTAAGGGGTCAAATGTAATTGAACAATAAAAGGACTTGGTAACATCAGTGTCTGTACAATCTTATTGAGAACACAAGCTAGAAACTCTGAGGGATGCGAGGATATCATGGTCCAGGCTCAATTTGTGTGACTTGAATCCTTAGAGTTGCAGAACTATTCTAGGTAGAATGAAAGGGGCAAGTTAGCACATAGAGGAGATCCCAGCTGCCAGGATGGTATGGTCCTTGCTGTTACCTGGTGACATTTCCACCACTGTCCATCTTCCCAGAAAACTCTTCCCAAGACACTAAATTCTTCATAAGTCAGAAAAAAAAGTCCACCGGCAGCCTGGAGGGCAGCCACGAGTTGCTTCTGTTATTAGGAATATAAAATGTAAGGTAAAAAAAATATGCCAAGGAGGGTTAGGAGCCAACCTGGGGTAGGGTGGGATGTGGGTTTCATCCCCCTCTCTGAAATCACGCTGCAGGAGCCAAAGTAGAGTCTCAGTATCCTGGACATGATGCTGAGATTTTGAGATTAGCACTCTGAGTAATCGCGTGGGTGGGCCATCGTGCTGGCAGATGAAATGGTGCAGACCCTCAGTGTCTTGTTGTGTGCCTACACTGTCCTTTCCTTGGCCCTCAGAGCACTCTGCCTCGGCCCCTTCTCTTTAGCACCCACCCCTCCCCAGTCTAATCTATAGCCATACTAAGTTCTGAGCTTCCAAGAAGCATGGTGGCGATAGCCCAGCATTGCAGCTTGTAAGGTGACTCCTGATAGAGAGCGGTGATGCTGAGGGTGGCATTCTCCCTGGATCCCTAACTTATGCAGCAGCGTGGTTAACTCACGACCAATAGCTAGACTATTCTAAGAATAGCCGTGCAAATGCTCAGATATTCTCCTTGTGCTCCCCACTCCAACACTTGTGTGATATGGCCATGTGTATTATCCATCAGGCCAAACACCATTATTGGGTTGGGTTAAGAGTAGCTGTGTGGTGTGAGATTGGACTCTGCACCCCATAGAAAGAAGTGTGACCTCTGACGGGAATTCCTTTGCCAGGATCATGCTGCAAATCACCTCTTCAGGAGGATATCTTCCTCGTGATGCCCGAGTTCAGAACTGGCATTTTCCACTTGATAACCCTGGCTCTTTGGGATTGGAGATGAGACTAGAGCAAATGAAATAAAGAGAAATCAATACAATGAAATAAAGAGAATTACTACAAGTGATTGTGAGGATGAAACATTCACAATCCAGACAGCATCAAGAAGGCTATTGTTGCTTTGAGACAGGTTCTGGCTGTGCATCCTACACTACTCTCAGACTCCCCACCTTCCTTTCAGCATACTGTGTGATTACAGGTATGCACCCACCACACCCAGCAAAGAATCATTTCATACTGACATTCCAATAGGGAAAAGGGTGACTAATTCAGAACCCACTGGGGAAAACCTAACTCCTTTGGTCCTGTCCCTGGTGATGGCTACCATCAGTGCTGAGCACAGAGCTTTCACAGTTGTAGAATGAGCTGCACAAATGCTTTGAGGCCAGGCCCACAGGGGACGAGCATAGGGTTCTGGGGATGGCTGTAGAGGTGAGAAAATGGCCTTGTGGGTTCAGCAACTGTGATTTTTAGCTACTGCTCAGAGTCAGAAAGAGATCTAGCCAGACTGCTCCTAGCCTGTGGTGTCTTTCTCTAACCTTGTGTCTGTTTGCCAGCTCCTCCAGCAGAAAAACAATCATCTTTCGTCAAAGATCACTTTGAGACGGACTCTGTTAAGTTCATATCTAAAACAAGTCCCTGGAGGCAGGTCAGCCTGGGTTCAGTTCTGTCTTCACAATTCTGTCATTATTCCAATAGGACAAAATAGTACCAACCTCGTGGGATTGCTGTAAAGATTAAATAAGTTCAACATTGGCTGGCCCACAATAATCACATCCAAATCATTGAGCGTGTAGAAGTTTTACTTAATGGAAGAGAGATTTCGACAATTCTCTGCAATGTTTGTTTGAGGAGTGTTAAGCTCTGTATCTTCAATAGCCCAGATGTGCTTAAAGCCATCAACACATAAGGACATTTTTGAAAGACATTGGCAATATCTGAAATTCTCAGGATGAAGTTGCATGCCAGCACTCTCTAACTTTCTATTTTCACAGTGTAAAGAATGCAACATCTGCAAACAACAGCTGGACAAATATTGAAAGATATAATCCCAGTTTCTTGCCATGCTAGCAGAAGCTGTTGAAAGTGGGGATGGGGGGAGTCTGCCTCGTATTGGTACCTTTTTATGACTGGAAGAAAGATACCAATGAGTCATTTTGTAAAGGCAAGGGCAGAGAGCAACCTGAGACTACGTTGTCCAGAGGATCCCGGGTGCCTAGCACGAGGCTGTTTACCAAGAAGCCCTGATTGATGGATTGAATGTATCTGGAGAACTTCATCTGGGTTTCAATCATCTGTTTGTCTCCTTGCCCTGCATTTCTCTCATGTAGCTTCACACAAGATGCTGCCCTGCCCACCACCAGAGTCTACCCAGAGAAAGGGAAGAACAAGAGCAAACAACAATAGATAGATAGATAGATAGATAGATAGATAGATAGATAGATAGATAGATGATAGAGACAGACTTTCCCTGGAGGACTAGGTAGATGATTCAGTGGGTAAGAGTGCTTGCTGTGGGACCTGAGTTCAAATCCTATATACCCATCTAAAGAGCCAGGCAGGCCTAGCTGGCATGCCAGTAATTGAAACTTTAAGTGGCAGGTTCAGGCAGATCCCAGGAGATCATTGAATGGCCAGCTGAGTTAAAAATGCAAGTTTCCGGTTCAGTGAGAGACCCTGTCTTAAGGTAATGAGGTGGAGACAGAGGAACCCTGACAGCTTGCTCTGAGTTCCTTGTGCATGTATGCTTGCATGTGTGTGTGAGCACACACGCACACACACACACACACACCACCACCACCACCACCACTACCACTACCACCACCACCACCATCACCACACTTATACCATACACATAACAAACGAGCAAATCTTAATTAATTAATAAAAACTGCCCTGGCTTGGCTCATTTGGACTTTTTAAACAGCTCATCACAAAGCATGTGTTGTTATAACTCAGCTTTCTAGAGCTATTTTTCTACTTGGTAACCCTGGCTTTGTGGGGTTGGAAATGAGACTTGGGCAAATGAATTAAAGAGAAATCAGAACTAACTACTGAGCTTCACAAGAAAATAAGACACAGAAGCAAAGGGCAACCCTAGGTCAGGAGTCAATTTGTGGTCAACCTCAGGGCTTCCAAACTTCACTAGAGCATATGGGATTTCCACTCCTGGTTTTTCTGAAGGTAAAATAAAGGAGTTGATAAAGGCACATCAGTCCCTCCCTGCTCTGCCTCCTTGGTTACTAATTTACCCATAATGCTGGCCTTCCATGATAGTGCAGGATGGGAAGCCACCTTGGAAATAGACCATGTTACAGCTTCTCACACACATATACATGGCTGTGCACTCTTCGGGGTTAGATGCTCCAGAACATTCTTGCCCTGACCTGTTATGCACTGTAAGAGCCTGGACTAGTACCCAATTCCAAAGGATTTTCTTCCTAGACTGGAAGCTGGCCCTGGTGAGACACTATGAGGATACTTCTTTTTACATGTAAGTCAGGCTGAATTTTCTCAAGCAGCTTTAGGAGAGGTTTTCTTTGAACCAGTTATTGAATCAATATTTTTTTTAATTTTTTATTAGATATTTTCTTCATTTACATTTCAAATGCTATCCTGAAAGTCCCCTATACCATCCTCCCCTGCCCTTCTCCCCTACCCACCCACTCCCACTTCTTGGCCCTGGTTTTCCCCTGTACTGGGGCATATAAAGTTTGCAAGGCCTCCCTTCCTAATGATGGCTGACTAGGCCATCTTCTGCTACATATGCAGCTAGAGACACGAGCTCTTGGGGTATTGGTTAGTTCATATTGTTGTTCCACCTATAGGGTTGCAGACCCCTTCAGCAAATTGGGTACTTTCTCTAGCTCCTCCATCGGGGGCCCTGTGTTCCATCCTATAGATTACTGTGAGCATCCACTTCTGTATTTGCCAGGCACAAGAGACAGCTATATAAGGATCCTTTCAGCAAAATCTTGCTGGCATATGCAATAGTGTCTGCGTTTGGTGGCTGATTATGGGATGGATCCCCAGGTGGGGCAGTCTCTGGATGATCCATCCTTTCATCTTAGCTCTAAACTTTGTCTCTGTAACTCCTTCCATGGGGATTTTGTTCCCTATTCTAGGGAGGAATGAAGTATCCACGTGTTGGTCTTCCTTCTTCTTGATTTTCTTGTTTTGCAAATTGTATCTTGGGTATTCTAGGTTTCTAGACTAATATCCGCTTATCAGTGAGTGCATATTAAGTGACTTCTTTTGTGATTGGGTTACCTCACTCAGGATGATATCCTCCAGATACATCCATTTGCCTACGAATTTCATAAATACATTGTTTTTAATAGCTGAGTAGTACTCCATTGTGTAAATGTACCACATTTTCTGTATCCATTCCTCTGTTGAGAGACATCTGGGTTCTTTCCAGCTTCTGGCTATTATAAATAAGGCTACTATGAACATAATGGAGCATGTGTCCTTATTCCCAGTTGGAACATCTTCTGGGTATATGCTCAGAAGAGGTATGCTTTGGGAAACACAAAAGAAAATTTAAGTATATTTTAAGGTGAGAAAATATGCTCATTTTGACGGGCAGACTGGCTTCTCTGCTGGCCTAGTGCTAAGTCTGTGGATGTAGGTAAAGTGTGTGTGGCTTATGCCCATGCTTGGTGTTCCTTAGAGTATGGGAGATGGCATTGGTGGTGGGAGTGAGGGGCAGCAAACTGTGTGATCCTTATTTCTGAACGAACCAACCAACATGTATAGTTTCTCACTCTGTACTCAGAAACACAAGGCGTGAAGTAACCTGGAATTAATTATATTTTCCAGCTGCTAGGTGGATTGGGGTCCAGCAACCATGGTTTTTAGCCATCGACAATGTGTGTGTGTGTGTGTGTGTGTGTGTGTGTGTGTGTGTGTGTGTGGTATAGTGTATGTTGTATAAATGGTATGTGTATATGTATACATATATAAATGCACATATATGGTGGGAGGGGCTGTGGATCCTATGACAGTGTAGACAGTATATGGCATTAGAAGAGAAGCCCCATGCCAGTCCTCTCCCTCCACCTTGTTCTGAGACAGACTTTCTTACCATCTGCCACTGCTTATGTCAGGCTGGATGCCCCTCAAACTCAGGGCATTCTCCAGTCCCTGCCTCCCATCTCCATAGGAAAACTGGAATTATGGATGCATGCTGCCACATCAACCACGCCCCATAATGTTTCTTCCAGTAAACCAAAATCATTTGATTTTTAAAGTTAGAACTAATAAAACGATAGTTTGACTCGGCCAACTCAAGAGGCCAAGGGTTCTGAGGTGTTATTGAACTCCAAAGATCAAGAGGGCTGTAACCATTATTGGACTTGGCTCCAGGTCCTGATTTGGAGACAGACCCACAGGATAGAACCAGTAGACGTTTTGCCTCCTTCACAACAGCTTCTATAATTTATTATGCTAAGGAATAGAGCCACTTGCTCTGACAGGTGGGTTCCTATTATTTCACTGCCAGCATTATATAGGACAGAACTTTTTGGATGGTGGAATCTATCCAGTTAATCATAGAAGCCTCAGTTGTTGTAATACTCAACATTCTTTTCTTCCTTGTTGCAACCTTATGGTGTAAATAATGGGTATGTAGAACATGCAAGGATACTGAAGCCATGATACCCTTGCCACATTCTCCACTTTTCTGTTGGGACAAGTCACAGGAACTCTTCGCCAGCATCACTTGTCCCATGGCTTTGAACAGGTAACAGTGTCAAGTCTGAATGAGTTTTTTAAAATGCTAGGTTTTGGAAGCTTGCTCAGCACATAAGCATAGAGAGCCAAGTGTCTCTTGCCAGTGAAGTTGGTTTAAATCTGCCTGTACTATCTGCATTCTGCCAGTGGGTTTGTCTTTACTCCAGGTATTTTAATTTCTTCTCCATCAAACTGGCTTAAACCTGAAGCCATGTCTATGGTCCCTGACAGCCATCTTTGTCTTCTCTTTTAGTCTGAGAGTCTGCTCTCACACATCATCTGCGTTCAGATGTTCACAAACAAAAAAGACCTCAGCTGTACCCAGAGTGTTCCTTCACTCTCTAGCTTGTCTTCTTTCTTAGCAGAAACCCAGGCATCACGATCCTGTGAGAGCATTACATGGAGGGTTTTGAAGTGTTTGGTTATATACTTAGTGCCATTGACCTGGAAACCTCACTACATTACTTCTGGATATTCAAGTTTAAACAAAACTTATATTGGAGTCTCTTGCTGAAAGATTAGCAGTGCTTATATATAAGGTTTTGAGATGGGTCTAGTTCTGCTGTGAGCCAGCTGTAAGCTCTCGGGATGCTTCCAGTGGCAGCTGGGATGTAGTCTTCCATGTTGATGCCATTTTATGCAACCAGAAATCAAAAATCTCTAAGAGCATGTGCTTTATAACACCTTTAAATTAGCATCTGCATTGGGGTTAATGATATTTAAATGTTTACCTTATTTTTTGCGGAGCAGTTATTCCCAACAACATCTCAAATCATAAATGCAGAACTGATATAAGTGACATTCATGTGCCATCTAGTAATTTATTAATCCCTTTTCCCTTAAATGAGATAAATTTACTCATATTAAATTACTCTTCCAACAACATTAATCTGACATGTGTACTTATTCTATTAATATACTTGTACATATTATAAGCTCCCAGTGGATCACACACACACACACACACACACACACACACACACACGCACACACGCACACACACACACACACACACACACAGAGAGAGAGAGAGAGAGAGAGAGAGAGAGAGGTGTTAGTTACAATCGTACATAAGAAATTTCTACCATTTTTTATTCCTGCTGTTACAAATATTATTGGGGATTTTATTTATTTGAGATTGTGAGGGAAGTCAAGAGTGTGTGTGAGAGAGAGAGAGAGAGACAGAGACAGAGAGAGAGACAGAGAGAGACAGAGAGACAGAGAGAGAGAGAGACTATATGAAATATCTTTCTAAATCAGTTCAATACCCATGTGATGTCTATAGGGTCAGCATCCTGATTTGGAGATGAAGAATGTGGACTCAGATCCACTTGCCAGCCAACCCTGTTCCTAAGTGACAGAGTTGGAACTCAGACTGTCTCCCTGACTCCAGAACCTGAGTCCTTAACTACAACCAGTTCCTATTTAATGTGTTTGACAATCCAAGCACCTAAGTTCAGTCTTATTGTATTTATAGCCTGAGAAGACTGAGGTCAAGGCAAAATGGTCCATCCAGAGCACTGCTCAGTGTTTCCATTGTTGTGGTTTTAGCTCTGACTGAATTCAAAATTTTCCAAACAAATAAGTTAACACAGAAACCAGAAGTAGGCTACCTATCCACATATTAGATCATTCGGGAAAGGGATTATATTGTTCAGCCATAAAGGGAAACATCACTTCCCTCACACGGAAATAATCTCCTTGGGAAGGGTGGTTCCTAGCGTTATGCACTGAATGTACAAGTATTGGGAGCTTATTGTGTGATTTCCACATATCAATGACCATAATCTTTCCAAAGCTGTGGGTCATTTCAGTTTCTCTGTTTTGCCGAGGGGGCACTGAGGGGTTAGTAACTTGCCTGTGATCAAACAGCTATCAGGGGGTCAGGCTGAGAGTCATGCTCCAGCAGATGTGAGCCTGGGCCTCGAGCGCCCAGCATGACTGGCACATCAGTTTGTCCTGCTTGCTTTCTTTGAGTTTCATGCTTAGTGGTGAGAGTAAATTGTCACTATCAATAGGGATGTCTCAGTTCCGATGCTCCTGATCGTCTGAGGCTGGAATTACAGCAACTGTGGTCACATGAAAAAGCCCCCAGTTATACTTAGAAAAACAAAAACGCATCTTTCCACCAAGGTGATTACACATAGCCACACTTAAGGCTTATTTCTAAAGCAAAAAGTAAGAAAATAACCATTAAAGCTACAGTTCGATGCCTTTTTCAGAAGTCCTTAGCCATTGTTAAAAAGGTTTTAGGAAATTCTTCCATCTCATGTGAAGCCTATACGCAGAGAAATCCTCCATAGTCTGTCCATCTTAATTGATTAGTCATACAATGTCTTCTTCAGCAGTGCCCACTCTGACCCTGGGCCCATAAACAGATGCCATCTTACCTTTTCCATGGCCAACGACCTTCTTCACAGCCTTCTAACATGGCAGTACTTCCAAGTGGCTTCAGAGACCACTGAGTTCACTGTCCGCTAGAAGCTCCTACCATGACGAACACATTGAAAAGAAAGCCAGTCAGATCAAGCTGCTGCGAGATGCTGACTTAAGCAAAATCTTTGAACTACGTTGGAAATCAGAATGAATGATTCTTCCCTGTTGCTTTACCTAACAAGATCCCCACCTCTCCAGATAAGTGCCTTAGCGTCTCTTATGAACTGAGATTTTCATTCACTTTTCTTCGGTAACTGTGACTTTATAGCCTACTTTTCCTAGGAAACTGGGAGTTATAAAACATCTATCTATACCTAAAAGAGAAAGCATTGCTTCCAGAACATTCATCAATTACAAAAAAAAAAGATAGTGAAAAAGACAAATATATTTTAGAACCAAGCACTCTCCCTTGGGTTTATTTACATGAGACAGGAAGAGGTGGACCATTCTGTTTATGGAAGGATGGGACTTTTTAAAAATATTGGCTCACAGGAATTAACATAGTATGAGAGAAAGAGCTGGGGCCTTGGACTTTGTTCACTGTGAGTTTGCATCTTGACCACTAATTAAGGCCTCAAGCTTCTGCCTCCCCATCTGTCAAATGGGGCTGACGGTATTATCATCCATGAGGGAAGAGGATAATGATCATTAACAACAGGGAAATGATGACGGCAACGTAATTGAAACATTTTTGGAATAAAGGCTCTATCTAACTTATGATTTGGAGAGAAAAGGCAACGGATAGGAACTAACAGGTTACAATAAACCTCTTTGGATGTTTCAGAAAGACTCAAGGAGCCTGGGGAGATAGTGCTTGCTCTGCAAGGATCCATATGCAAAAGCCTGGTGTGGTGGTGTGCATGTGACTACTGCTGGGGAAGTGGAGGAAGTGGATTTGGGGCTTGCCGGCCAGCCAGACTAGGGTAATCAGATGAGCTCCAGGCCAATGAGAGATGCTATCTCAAAAATCAAAGGGTTGTCTCCTGAGTAATGACACATGAGATTGACCTCTGGCCTACACAACATGCACATGTATGCACACACATACACACACACACACACACACACACACACACACACACAGAGAGAGAGAGAGAGAGAGAGAGAGAGGTTCAAAGTAGGTATAAAGTGGAGTCATGTGAGCTGGAGCATTAGAATTACATGATGTTCTTTCATTCATCCTTGCTTGGGCTGCTCATCATCTGAGTGAAGAATTTCATTTCCTGCATCTCAGTTTCCTCTTCTGCAAGTGATACAGCACCCTCCTTGGTCCTTTATTTTATTTTTTAAGCTCTCTGAACTATTAGTAGATTGGTGCAGTAATGAACTGGCTTTTGTAAGCCCAATAGTGTGGGTTGACTGCAGGTAGGTTTGGTGGATATATAAGGAGACGATAATGTGGAAATTACTGGGCAGTGTTATCCCAACCAGCAAAGCACACCCAGGTCCAAACATCTGGATTCGGGAGTGCGAATCCTCATAGGCTGCTTAGATGACAGTGTTTATGCAGGTCAGGCTGAAGCCAAGCAGGGCATGAGCCACATGATTGGAGAGCAATGCTGGCCTAAGTGTCTTTAAAGGTATGCATTGTGCTGGCTAGGAAAGTATCTTGCACACACAATGAAAGGAAAGTGAGGACAATTCAGGAGATATTATCGCAAAATAGTGAAAGAGGGAAAAGACAGGTAGGGGAGAGGAGGCAAAGAGTTTGGAGTGTTCCCCTTCTCATTATTAGACCTAATAATTCAAGGTTAGGCATGCGCAGGAGGAAAATCTGGACGGACTACATTCTAAAACATCTAAGCACTGTTTGCAGAGTGGCTAGGCTCCTCTGCCCCAGCCCTGTCTGGTGCTTTAAGAGAAAAATAAGTCTATTTTCCTTGTGTGCAAAGGGCCAGCAGTCTCCATGGAAGATTTCTTTTTTTAGAACTGATGATAAATGTGTGTGAGGGATCCCGTTAGGCTGGGAATTCCTTTGAAATTCCGCATTTCTCTTTCTCTCCCTTGTCCATAGATAGATCCTGGCAGCATTTGGGAATGAAAACTCTTCAGCTTGACTCCCCCCTGAGAGTCATGTTCTTTTGTGAAAGGAGCTTTTAAAAGAAAGAAAGAAAGAAAGAAAGAAAGAAAGAAAGAAAGGAAGAAAGAAAGAAAGAAAGAAAGAAAGAAAAAGTGAAGGCTGTTTTTTCACTTAGAATAAGGATATTCTCCAACAGTGAGAGCATTGAATAACAGGATCCATATGTTGGAGCTGAGAGCTAATGCTCAGCATATGGGCAGTGAACTTTGCAGACAGAAGGATGTCTCTGCTTTTAGAGAATGTCCTGGAAACTCCACAGAGGAATAGTGCTCAGGTGAGTCATGGCTGGGGGGAACAGTTTCCGGACGTCGAGGTACCATCCATCCTGTGAAGTATGAGTCACCAGAAGCAACTGAAGAGGTTCTGGTTGGCCTTCATATTCACACCACTGGCTTAGAGCCTTCTTGGTTAGGCCCCAAGCTCTCAGGATAGCAGAGGGGCCTCATCCTGGCTTTTCTATACTCCTCAAGAAATGGCAATGCCGAGGGATGTTGCTCAGCATGCGTAAATGGTTTCTTTCATTCCATGAGAACATCTTCCCTCTTCACAAAGATTGCACTGCAAAGTGAATGAGAACTTACCCGAGAGCCAGGAGGCCTTTGCTCCACAACACTGACCTATAGCTAGCAGGGACAGTGAGGGGAATCGCTCCTTGCTCTTCTCCATCTGGACAGTGAAGAGTCAGATCACAGTGATAGCTGAGACCCTTTCCAAATGGAACACTGTGGGATTGAGCACCACCTAACTCCAGCTAGAGAAGTAAGATGGGAAAACCAACCCCAGCTGTTTGCATCTGGACCTGTGGACCCAGCCCCTGCCAGTATCATGCCCCAGCACAGCTTTATGTACCAATAGCTATGCACGGAAAGGAGGAGGGTGGGGAGGACTCGTTCTTGGATAAGAATGAAGCGCCAATTCCCTGACTGGTTGGCAATGACAAAGGAGAGGTGACTGCACCCCTGGATTACTGTACCATTTCCTCCAGTTCAGTATTAGAATATGCCCAAACTCAGCCACTAATCCATGGAGCAGAGCTCAGCCTCCTGCCCTCCTTTATCCCGAACTCCCGAACCCCAGCCCTTTCACCTTTCTTCCATTTTTTTTTTCTCCACATTGGCTCCCTTTCACCCCTCTCCCTGTACAGCCTCTGCTGCATTTCTCAGGACTTGCTTTGTCTGTCAGTGGGATGATTAGGAATGCTGTACCCCAAATCTTGTACCTACCCCACCCCACCGTGCACTCCCTTTCCAGCCCCCAGGCAGGCCCTTTGATCCCTGTATTCTGCAGGAGCCCAACCTTGGTCTCTTGTCTCAGGAGCCTGGACTCAGAGCTGCTGCTTCAGCCCTGCCTGCAAGCTAGTCACCATGGCAACAAGCTTTTCCCTCTTCTCCTGTGAACAGAAAATGGCTGTTGGAAGGAAGAGCTCCTAGTCTCTATGACCCAGCCTGGTTGCTTTCTGGGGGGATGTAGGATGTAGGAGAGGGCTTGCTTCATAATGGCTCTGAGGAGCTCCTGCCATGGAACCCACTGAGTGCTAGCCTTAGCCTTTCAGATTTATTTAAAGACAGCAGAGTCAGAAGGAAGTTGATTTCAAATGAATAAAGCGTTCTGTTTTCCTATCCTAAAACTGTATTTTCATGAACAGTTGTTATCTGCTCTAAGGAGATAAATGGAAAGCAGAGTGAAGCGGGGAAGCAGTGAGATCTGGTGTTGTGTGTGTTTTTTTTTTCTTATCAGTACCACGGGAAGACTGAGCGTGTGGAAATTCAAATAAAAATTCAGGGAAAGTCGCCAAGGGGTGCGAAGCATTCCACAAAGCACAGGCCGTGGGATTTCAGAAGCGCAGCAGACTGATGTTGTTTTGAGCCCTGGAGATAGGTGGTTGTTATACATTGTGGGGTGAGGGGAGCTCTCATTGGCACCCCTGCTTTAGAATGGATCTGATTCACAGTGGCCAAGCAGGGCAGCACAGGGAGTGTGCAAGCTATCCCTGTGCATAGTTCCAGGGTGACAGGATCCCTGTTCTTAATAGCCCTAGAGACACTTCAGACTGACACCCAAAAGGGACTGGCTAGCTGGCTCTTTCTGTGACTACAAAGCTTCGTTGTTTAGTGAGCAGCCCAGGGGGCCCTTCCACTGTGACAGTTCCATGTTGGAGTGGTCTAAGCTGTATCTCCTTCTGGTCATGGTATGAAGTTACTTTTTCAGAAGTCAAATAAACCTCATCTTTTTAAAACTTGAGCTTGGACAATCTCGTTTTTTGAATGAAAGCTCTCAAATTTTTAATAGTGTGTTTGAACTGGGCTTTTTCTTTCTTTTTTCAGTTTCCCTGCAGGTAGATATTGTTCCCAGCCAAGGAGAAATCAGCGTTGGAGAGTCCAAATTCTTCCTGTGTCAAGGCAAGTGTCCTGGGTCCCATCACATCTCAAGGCTTGCCTCCAAAACCTACTGCTCAGAGCGCAAACTGAGAGTACCAAGCCTAGAATTCTGGCCACTGATCTTCTTTTGGTCAGCCATGTAACCATTCCAGACCATTCTAAGACACCTTCCCTTGAGAGTGACATACTATCTCTACTTCTGGGTGTTTTTAATGCCTAATTGGAAAATCTGCCCCTAATAATAATGTGGAAACCATCCTATGGGGGAAGGGATGGGAAAATGGACTTCAAGGTGTTGGGAGATGGTGTGCCTGGGATTTGGAAAAGAACAGAAACAGGAATGAACTAAGCTAGATGTAGGCTGTGGCATTTCAACACAACTTTTGGTGGGAAGGAGCTCTAACTGCCACCATGATTTGCATCTGACCAGGGGACGATGGTTGCTAGGTACATTTGCCTCACTCTGCCGTCATTACAGCGGTTTCAATGATCTGAAGATACAGCCTCAGTGCCCGCAGCACAGCTTGCAAATTGTGATATTTATTGAAAACATGATGGGCCCCGAAAGGAACACTACATTTCCATACCACATATCTACACAGGACTAGGCAGTGCAGGCTGGTGCCCCTGAACAGGCAGCAAATCAAAGAAGGAGTAGTGGGTGGGAGAGCCAATCACCCTGACCCAGCCTGGCCTCTAGGCAGCTGAGTGCCCCTCACAAGTCCCCAGAGAGGCATTGCTAATGCTCTGTCTTCTCAGAGCATGTAAGGGGGTTGACTTAGGTAACAGGCATCCGAATATCAATCATTCATACCAGTTTGAACAGAGTTGCTACAGTCAAAATGGCTGGAATTTTAACTCTTGGATTACCCAGTTTCTCTTAACTTCAACTCAGAAGTTGAACAGTCCCTGTCCTTTTCTTCCTGATCAGTTGGTTCAGGCCAGCTAGGTCCTGGAGCTCAGGGCTCAGATAAACCAATCCCCCTTTATTTCCCATTCCACAATACAGATTCATTCCTAGCTTAGGGTGTGGAGCACAGTGGATTCATAGCAAATATTGTTTCCCTCTCCAAGGACATGACAACTAAAAAAAACACTATATGCATAGGCAGTGGGTAGAGATGTTATGTATGTAATTAAACCAACAAACAACAGAGCTGCAAAATGCCTCATGATAGAGATCCCTTTCCAGCCTTCCAGGCTTGTCACCATAGACACTCTGGAAGGGCTTAATCTTCTCATTTTCTGTGCTCTGAAAATAATCTCTTCCTCCTTAGTGGCAGGAGATGCCAAAGATAAGGACATCTCTTGGTTCTCCCCCAATGGGGAGAAGCTGAGCCCAAACCAACAGCGGATCTCAGTGGTGTGGAATGATGATGACTCCTCTACCCTCACCATCTACAATGCCAACATCGACGATGCCGGCATTTACAAGTGTGTGGTCACCGCTGAGGATGGCACCCAGTCCGAGGCCACTGTCAACGTGAAGATCTTCCGTAAGAGTCCTCATGTGTACCCTGCACTCCCACCTTTGTTGGGAAGATACATGGGTGGGTAGTAAAGGCAGAGAGAAGGCAACAAGAGGACCAGTAAGGGCGTGGTGGTTCCTTTTCTGTCCGAGTTGCTAAGAGATCTAGTATGTTCTCAAATGGTTGGTGACCAGCCCAGAACCAATAAGGCTGGTTCCTACCAGTTGTCACTACATTCCCAATGACTGCCATTCTCCAGAAACTACACAGTTCCCAGAGGGCTAGCTAGTGTCAGTTCTTCCGTGCCTTCTAAGTGACAATGACAGATGCATGGTTCAGATTTTTGCTTCTTATCCCACTACACTTGCTAGTGATATAACCCAATGACCTATTAAGATGTAGTATTATATGTCAGCACTTGATGCTGGTCAGAGAAGGTGCCTCCCACAGCCATGGAAGGCTGGCCTGGCAGTGACATCTCACTGCCTTCTTACTGTGGATAGTGTTGACTCAAGTCATGGTAAGTTAAGTGTTGATTGCCATAGCATTAACTTCCATGAAGTTGACTCTCATTCTTCAGAATTTTCTCTGCTACAAGAAAATTGGAGTGAGGACAGAGTGGGAAACCAAAAATGATCAATGACCCTTATGGTTGTGGTAAGATAGATGCAGGGCTCATCACTGTAGCCGTGTGCATCGTCACTGCATCAGGGAACCTACTCCCCTCCATAGACCCCTCTCAACTCTAACTGTTCTGGCTCAGATAGTGACCCAGTGCTAAGTGGGAGCCCCTCTTACACTGCTGAGTTATACATGAAAACTGCCCTGGAGCTGAAACCCAGGCAGGCATCAGAGTTCTACTGAGAAGGTGTTCATTCCTCATTCTGCTCCTCCTGCTATCTTTCAGAGAAGCTCATGTTCAAGAATGCACCAACCCCACAGGAGTTTAAGGAAGGGGAGGATGCTGTGATAGTCTGTGATGTGGTCAGCTCCCTGCCCCCAACCATCATCTGGAAACACAAAGGCCGAGATGTCATTCTGAAAAAAGACGGTAAGACCTGAGTTGCCATGAGCCCTCGGGTCCCCTGGGTTCCCAAACCCTACACAAGCCCTTCAGCATTCCATCTAAATGCAGATTCGGGGGCCCCAGAGCTCACACGAAATCTCTGGATCCTAAACAAATGTTTATCTGTAACTAGTGTGTTCAAGCACTTGCTTGTCTCTCCAAAGCAAAAGACAGACATGCCATCCCTAGACCGACTCATCTGTATTTCAGGGCCAGGGATATCTTTGCTCATTTCAGCCTAAAACCCAACACCATAATACCCGAGGCAGAAGAAAGGGTGAGATAGCCAGGTTGTGTCACGTGTTTGTAATTCCAGCTTGCAGAAGCTGATACAGGGGAGTGGTTGCATGCTTGGGTCTAACCTAGGCTTCATAGTGAGTTTCAGGCCAGGTGGACTACACTGTGAAACTGTCTCAAAAATAACACAAATTTCATAAAAGGCAATAGCAGGAAGCTCATCTTCTTGCCTGATTGTGGAGTTCACAAACTGACCTTGGATGAACCTGCCTCTTGTCTCTTCTAGTCCGGTTCATAGTCCTGTCCAACAACTACCTGCAGATCCGGGGCATCAAGAAAACAGATGAGGGCACTTACCGCTGTGAGGGCAGGATCCTGGCTCGTGGGGAGATCAACTTCAAGGACATTCAGGTCATTGTGAATGGTGAGGAGATCTGCCCTTCCTGTTCCCTCCATTACTACAACCAGGGTTTGATGGAGACCTTCTTTTCCATTCCCTTTGAGTGTATACCTGTTCTATCTCATTCCTACATCTCAAGGGAACCTCTTCCTCACTATCACAACCTCTGGGAGGGGGATATTTTCTCCTTAACTCACTTGTCTTTGGTGTGTCCCTCCAGTTGTATGTATCAAATGCCCTCCATTGTCTAGCAGAACTAAAGACTCCCCATTCTGCTAATAAACCTCCTTCATCCCCAGTGTCCTTGATGTTACCGTCACTAGGAAGTTAGTCCCTTTGGCTTGATGGGCAGAGAAAATACTGCAATCAATTCAGGTCTCAGAATAGTCAGCATCGTGGTCCGCGGGCTTATTAATCTTAATATGCAGTGTCAAATAAACACACCCGTAGCATCGATCTGACATTTGCAAGATGCTTACAGGAAATTATAATGTCAGTGCTAAGAAAATAAGTAAATCACATTTGAATTGTTTTGGTTATTGATATGTGTTTTCTTGCCAAGCTTTCTCTCTCTCATTCCTTTGGTGGAAGCACCTTGTGCACAAAGTTGTTTATGACAGTTGTAGAGAATGTCACCCTGCTGAGCTGGTATCTTTTGGAAGCATACCAACCTGGCAACCAACAGGAACTGCACTTTCTCATGTTTGCCAGTATGGAGAGCAGAGCCTTTTTTAACATCAAGTCCCACCACCTCTTCTAGTTGTGTATATTGTAAAAAAAAAAAAAAAAATATATATATATATATATATATATATATAGAGAGAGAGAGAGAGAGAGAGAGAGAGAGAAATACATCCCAACAAATAGCTGTTGTAAATCAAATACCACATGATCATGAGTTAAGGCACGATATAGGGACTGAACTCTTAAAAATAATAATGCATGTTTGTGGACAAATTTTCTTCAGTTTACATTAATTATTTAGAATACCATGTGAGTTTAGGTGCCTTCCACTAACACTGTAGACCTCCAGGGCTAGTGATGCCCAGGTGGTGATGCTGCCTCCTCTGGACCCTCAGATGCCTCTTCTTGAGGCCATCGGGATCTTTTAAGATTTGTACAACCCCCGCTGACATCCTTCTTTCCTTCAGTACCACCCACTGTCCAGGCCAGACAGAGCATCGTGAATGCCACTGCCAACCTGGGCCAGTCTGTCACCCTGGTGTGTGATGCCGATGGCTTCCCAGAGCCCACCATGAGCTGGACAAAGTAAGAATCTGGCATGTGCCTCGCATTGTGGGTGAGAGGAGAAGGCAATCCATAGTCCCATTGCCTGTGGGGTTTCCAGAGGCATGAGTGTGGGCTTCCTAAAGTACCAGGGTGAAGAATGGCTCTTTTCTAGGAAGTCCTCTTCATCAGTGTCTTGATTATTCCCTCATTTTCAGGCTTGTGGGAGCAGGTGAGGGTGTAGCTTTTGGTGCCTGTTCTATGAAATCTTTCTGCGTTCTATTGATAGCCTTTGCATGTACTCAAAAGATTGTGGGAGAGGCATAAAAAGCATGTAACAGAAGATGCGACTCAGAAGTCTTTCCCTTCTAGGTAGACTGAGCCTGTCTCCTTCGCACAGTGGGAAAGGATCAGAAATGAACCTCTTTACCCCATGCTCAGTATCCTCACTCTTTGCATTTCTGCACTGTGTAGGGATGGGGAACCCATAGAGAATGAGGAGGAAGATGACGAGAAGCACATCTTCAGTGACGACAGCTCTGAGCTGACCATCAGGAATGTGGATAAAAACGACGAGGCTGAATACGTCTGCATCGCGGAGAACAAGGCTGGCGAGCAGGATGCCTCCATCCACCTCAAGGTCTTTGGTAGGTACACGGTAGTGCATGTCATGGGCCCTGTTCAGCTACAATTCCTCTTATTCTGCACATTCTACCCATCAAAAAAGGCACACCCACACTACCATGGCGTGCATCCATGAAACAACCATGAGCTGCCTGCTCTGATACCTACACCCCAGTCCAGGAAACCACTTAGCCCTCTTCAGTAACACAATCTCCTAGCTGGTCTCCTTGCTCCCCAGCTTGGCTGCTGTAGGTCTTGTCTACTTGTGGTAGCCAGAGTGCCCCAATGTCATTCCTCTTTTCCAGATCTCTTCCAACTAATGTAAGTACCAGACTAAGCCAGAGTCCAGTGCTAGTACCCTGGCTCCTACCTTCTACCCTAGTCCCAGATTTCCCTCCCTCTGCTCCACAGAGAAGGTTCTCCAACCATACCAGCCTCCTTTCTGTCTCTGCCTCAGAATGAGACAAGCCCCTTTGTTGGAGATGTTGCCGTTGAAGCTCTTCTGCTTAAAGCATCCTTCCCTATGACAGACCCACTCTGCTCAGCCTTCTTGTTATCCTTAGGTAGAGTTTAGCTCAAGCACATATCCCCAAGGATCCTCCCCTCACCAGTCTGACATTGCCTCTGTCTATCCCAACTACCACCCTACTGACCGTCCTCAGGACTCACTGTCTTCTCCATGTACCTGAAAGTTCCTGAACTAATCCTCTTGACATGCTTGTTCGAGGGATTTTTCACCTCCAGTCTCCATCAGCATGAAAAGTGTACTGGGAGCACACTGACTGTCTTATACTTTGCTTTATCCTTGAAACAGCTCCAGACCTACCATGCCTTAGTAAATAAATATCAGTGCCTAGCTGGTTGTCTCATCTTTTTCCTCCTCTACTTGCCCTGTGTGCCAGTGTCATATAAAGTCACAGAAAAAGCTTCCATATCTCTATCCACTTTGTTTTGATGAAGTCAGCAAATTTTCAGGTGTTTCAGGATTGAAATACGTTTTGGGCCTCTTTGTACAAAAAGGGATTTGTTGCAAAGAAAGGTGTACCCTACTGGCTCTGAAAGATGGGCTGTATTGTAGAACATGCTGGTTAGATAAAGGCTGGAGAGAACTCTCTGGCACCTGTCCCTCCTAGCTAGTTAAAATATACACCTAGGAGCCAGCATTGGGACCTGCTTGTTTAGTCGGTGGGGAGAACTGTATGTAAACACAATTTGAAAGTAGGGTGCTTTTATGCCAATAGCCCTGGTGATCTCAAATGAGTCTCTTTTGTTCATTGATTTTGATCATTGATGACATTGGGGCTACAAATGAGCTCTACAAAGAAAGATCATGAAACTTCATGAAAGCGTGCATCTATGTATGTGTGTGTGTGCACGTTTGTGTATGTATGTGCCTGCAGCTGCACATAGATGTGCACGAGAATGGAAAGCGGTGGTCACCTTCAGGTGTCCTTCCTCAAGTGCCATACCCTTCTTTGGGAAGACAGGGATCTCCTAAGTTGGTGCTTGCTGATTCAGAGAGGCTATCTAGCAGCAAGCTCCAGGTACCTCCCTGTCTTCACTTCCCCAATTGCTGGTATCACAAGTATGGCTAACTGTAACCAGGTTTTTTATGTGGTTCTGAGGTTCAGACTAAGATCCTCAGTTTGTAAAGCAAACACCTTAGTGAATGAGTTGTCTTCCCATCCCATAAAAAAAATTTTTGATGCTGGGTTTTTTCTCTATACTTCAGAATAATCTTTCCACCCCCATCATTCTGCTTTTTAGATTATAGAGAAGGGCAAGTGCATCTTCATCGATCCCTTCATCTAAGAAATATCGAGCACCTTTGCAGCTAGATAGAGTGGCTGGAGAGATAAGTAAGAATTGGACTCTGAGAAGAACCAAGATAGAGATAAACATATAAACAGAGGAAAGAGAATAATTAGTGTCAATCGGCATTATCCATTTGAGTGTTTACTGTGAATCCAGTCATTGCCAAGTTTAAAATAAAATTTCGTGGAGTCGATTCCTGTCAGTAGATTTGCAGGCATGTGTAGCTGTCCAATACTGACATTTTAAATGACAGCCCCCTATAATGACTCCATAGCAACAGCATGATGGTGCTTTATAGGAAAAGATTTCCTATCCTGTGAGGCATCAGTTAGTCACCAAACTGATGCACGGCTTGAAATATAGAGCGGCGGGACAAGTGCTTTGGGCAGTACTTGCCCTAGGCAGAGTTGAGAAAAAGACACAGTGTTGTATGTGAGCAGCTGTAAACCTGGCCTCTGCCTGTTGGGCTTACACCTATGCCTCCAGCACCTAAGACAGCAGAAGCAGTTGAATAATTGAAGGAATAGCCAGTAGTTTCTTTGTCTGAAGCATGACCCATGTCCTAGGGAGATGATCGTGGGATGAAGTTAGCCTCAGTTGTCTCTGGAAAACTTTTAAAGCATTATCCCCGTACAGTAATAATAACAATACTCAGCACAGGAGGAGAATTTATTCTACCTTGTGCTACAGAACCACAAGTCAAGACTTTCTGAGCCTCATCACAGCCCTTTGAGGTAGCTCAGTTATTCTTCCTGTTCTACAAATGTCACAAGGAGCTCAGGTGCTCCTTATAAGGAGCCATGATGTCAGCTTCTTGGTCCGTACCCTGGAATAGAAACGGTGGTTGCATCTCCATGCAGCCAGTCGGCACCTGTGCTGAACCCACATGGCTTAGGGAATGGATGGGAGTGTGAGAGAGAGGGCTCTCTGCCCCTCGACCACCAGGCTGCTGCTCCTGGGCTCTCTAGATGTTTTCCACTTGCAAGCCCTTTTTACCTGAAAAAAAAATTTAAACAGCCTATTTTAAAACTATGGTTTTGGTACACATGATTTTCTGCTGATTGAAAACTGGAAAGACATTTGCATTCCAATGTGATGGGCATACTTGTTTATTTAATAAAGAATTAAAACTTGGCTGAATATTTGATATGACTGGACACAGACTGTCTTCAATGTTCTTCAGAGTTGCTTGATGTTTTTGTTTTATAATCATCACGGCTGAGAACACTACTTTGCATAAATACACAGTACAAAATGGCAGAAATTTGTTTAGGACCATTTCAGAAATTGTTGGAAATTCTGTCTCCAATCCCAAGCCAAAACTCATTGAATAATTTTTTTTTCTGTGAAACTCATGTCAGCAACTCAAATAGCAATTTTTTAAATCAAGCATTCTAACACAATACTATCCAAAGACACACTAATTTGATACTTACATGCTGAGGAATGATGGTAGGAAAATATTTGAAGTCGTTGTTTTACATAATTAAGAGATTATTTTTCTGTAAGAGCAGAAAACTTTGCATGTGTAGTAAAAAACCACTACAATTCATAACTCACAATGGTCTTGAATCTGCGCCGAGGCTTTGCAGCCAGCATTTGTTGGCATTGTGTGGTGGGGCAGCCGCCATACATGCTGGGTGTTCAGAACCAAGGCTGCAGTGACTTCACAGGATTCACCATGGGCAAAGACTTGCAGAAGCAACTTAGATTCTTTACACGTTTGATTTTGAATTCATTTTTGGTTTGGTTTGTTGTTGTTGTCGTCGTTGTTTTCCTTTTCTTTTCTTTTCTTTTCTTTTCTTTTCTTTTCTTTTCTTTTCTTTTCTTTTCTTTTCTTTTCTTTATGTCCAGGGACATTTTACTATTGCTAAACTTTGTGACTTCTACTTTGCAGTTGTATAACTTCACAGGTTCATAATGCAGCAGTTAAGAGGCTGCTCTATGGAGCATCCCAGCTCTAGCATGGCTTTAGGAGACGAGCTCTTGCTCTTTTTCTAGGACCCTTGGGTGGTAATGATTGATTGAGGCAGGAAGGACAAGTAGCAAATGATGGATCACATGGGACCGTGGTAGAAGGAACAGGATGTATAAGGCCTAGGGGAAGTGGCAAAGAAAAGAGAAAATAGCATGAAGAACCAGGCAAGACTGGATTTGTCTCCCCAGTCTTCATCCTGAATGAACAAATGCATCCCTACAACCCTACATCCCTACATCCCTGCATCCCTGCATCCCTATATCCCTGCATCCCTGCATCCCTGCATCCCTGTATCCCTGCATCCCTGCATCCCTGCATCCCTGTATCCCTGCATCCCTGCATCCCTGCATCCCTATATCCCTGCATCCCTGTATCCCTGCATCCCTATATCCCTGTATCCCTGCATGCCTGTATCCCTGCATCTCTGTATCCCTGCAGCCCTGCAGCCCTGCAGCCCTATATCCCTATATCCCTGTATCCCTGCATCCCTGTATCCCTGTATCCCTGCATCCCTGCTTCCCTGTATCCCTGCATCCCTATATCCCTATATCCCTGTATCCCTGCATTCCTATATCTCTGCATCCCTGCATCCCTATATCCCTGTATCCCTGCATCCCTGCATCCCTGCATCCCTGCATCCCTGTGTCCCTGCATCCCTGTATCTCTATATCCCTACATCCATCCCTGCATCTCTGCATCCCTGTATCCCTGCATCCCTGCATCCATGCATCTGTGCATCTCTACACCCCTCCCCATGTATCTGTATCTTGCACATGCACCATTTGTTTCCCAATACAACTAGAGTGTTCTCAAAATAGTACAGTGGATCAAGCAAAAGAGAGGTGGCTGGCCTTTTAGCAAGGTCAGAAAGGAAATCATGGACCTGTAGTAATTGCATCAGACCCAGAATCAGGATCTTCCACAATGCCAAAAGGAGAGCTCATCCAGCCTTCTTGAACTCCTGCTTCTCTCCTTTCTTTCTCCGTTCCACCATCTAATCCTCCTTTCCCTCCTCCTCCTATTGGTCTCTCTTCCATTGGTTGAGAAAACTAGTATGAGGGTCAGAGAGCCTAGTAAAAGGGGCCAGCTGGTTAGGAGATTTTCTTCACTCTATCCATTCCCTTAGAGATTGATTCCATGGGCTATTCTTGAGGTGGATTGAGAAGGGTTGCTCTGCAGTAGCAAAGATTAATGATGTTGAAGAATAAGAGATCTACACCTTGGGTAGCAAAGAAGAGATCAGACTGATGGATTCTGAAAGGGTTGCAGTCAGTATGTAAAGAACATGACTAAAGCAGAAACTGTTGTGGTCATAACTGAATGACACTTACAATAGGGACCTGCTCTGGCCTGTGGAGTCGTCCCTAGTTAGCAGCTTAGGACTCCTTTCCTTAAGTGCTACGTTCTTCCTTGGCTGAGAGCCTCCATTGTTGTTCTTTTGGGTCCTTCTGTAAGATAACGTAAGCTTGTGCTAGTGATCCTGATATCTCATGGCGCCATGGACTGAGGCAAATTCAGTGGAAGGCAAAGGTCTTGTTTACCTGATCCCTGTAACTAAAGCAGCACCTGTGGCTGATGGCAAGAGACCACAAAGAGGGCTGAAGGAGCAGGTCTCGGGGCTCTCCTCAGACAAGGCTCCCAGAAACTTGACACAGGAGTGAGCCAGGCTATTGCTGAGAGGAAAACTGCAGAGCTGTGGATGGGTTTGCTGTGCTCACAGGATAGTGAGGAGGGCAGTGGCTGGCTCCTCATGACCTCAGGCATTTGGACACTTGGTCCCCAGTTAGTGGCACTATTTGGGGGAGTTTAGAAAGCATGGCTCTGCTGTCAGAAGTAAGTCACACGGGTCAAGATTTGAGAGTATATCCTCTTACCTTGCTCACAGTTGGCTCTCTCTGCTTGGTTTAAAGATGTGAGCTCCCAGCTTCTTGCTCCTGCTGCTATGCCTAATGCTGGCTGCAGTGAGTCCTCCAGGAAGGACTCCATCATCTGAAACTAAGTCAAAACAAACTCTTTTCTTTTATAAATCGTCTTAGGCGTGGTGTTTTATTACAGCCACGGTAAAGTAGCTCATACAAGGAGAGCTGCAGCCATTGGAGGTACGAAGTGTCAGGAAGGCAGTGACAACACAGAAGATAACACCAGGGGCTGGTGCAGGGCTTAAGCTAGAACAAGGACCATGGGAAGATAAAACTCAGAGAGATCCCTCTTGGTGCTAGCACACACAGAGAAGGAATCTTTTACAAGCAAGAGATGCTCTGTATACTTCTCTATTTGTCCAGTTGTGTTTTCTGTCTCCCTGTAATTATTTAAAATGTCTTTATTGTATTTATTTTCTGTTGGTTAGATAGAATGCTCAGACCAAAAACAAACAAACAAACAAACAAAACAAAACAAAACAAAAAAACTTAGAAGAGAAAAGGGTTTATTTTGGCTTACAGTTCTAAAGAGGATGCAGTAGTCCATCATGTGGAGCTGGGTCGGGGAACCTAAGGAGCGGGAGGCCAGCCTCACAATCAAAAAGCAGAGAGATCACATTCCATCCACACACAAGAAGCAAACAGGAAACAGAAAGTGGCACCAGGCTATAAAACCTCAAAGCCCACCCTGAGTGACACACTTCCTCCAGCAAAGTTCTACCTCCCCAGAGTGCCATAACCTACCCAAACACCGCCACAGGCGGGGAGCCAAGTGTTCAAACCTATTAGCCTCTGGAACATTTCATAATCAAATCTCAACACCTGTGAGGTTTCTAGAGTGCTGCTTCCAGAGGCAGAGGACAGAAGCGTCCCTACCAAAACCCCTCTTTGTTAGCAAAATTAGTCTTTGTTAATAGTGTGTCTGTGGCAAATGTTTTCATTCCCTGCACTCTGGAAGGCAGAGGCAAGTAGAGGCCACACTGGTCTCAAAGCAATGTGCAGGTAGCCTAGAGATTCAACTTGTATTTTTACCTTTCTTTTACCCTCTAAAAGTAATATTTGATACTAATGAACATTCACTCCATATGGTGTAAGTGGTTGCCTCCTACAAGGCATTGCTACCCAGGCAAGACATAAAGTCTTCCTACAGAAAGCCTCATCCAGAGCTGATGGACTCCATTATTACCACATCATCTTGCCATCCTGGATTACCATTTGTCTGTGTTCCGGCCATGAGAAAACTATTTGTTCAGTGTCCTGTGGTAACTTGAGGAAGCCACTTGTACCATTCAGATGGTTTTATCCGGAAGCAGGACATTTGTCACTGATATCTATTATTTGTTGAAGCAACACGGAAGACTTCAAGACCTACGTCTCCAGGATGTATTTTCTTAGCTGACATGCAATGACTATGAATTCAGATATAAAACAAGTGTAGTGATTTCAAAAGCCACCTGTCACCCTGGCTTTGTGTCGCTCTTGCCTCGCCTTTCTCTCTGGTATAGTGAAATAAGTTATTTGTGCAGACTTATCTGTTCTCTTCTATGGAATGTTCAGCAATTTCTGAGTATAATTGTTTTAAATTAGGAAAATTCAATTTCGCTTAATGTTTTCACATTTCACTCAGTGTTGGAATGTACGCGTTCCTTGCATTACTCCAGACATTTGGAAAATGAACTGAGCTCAGCTTCTCCCCTCCCTGCTGTCAGCCTTCTCTGCAGCACGTGACCAAAGTTTCCAAAATGGCTTCTGCTTGCAGTTTTATTTGCTCTGGAATTCCTCATGAATTAACCTTCTTGGGATTCGGTGACCACTCCATGGCTCTGATGAAACTCTACCCATGAGCTTCAGTGGCTTGTGGGTACACTCTCAGCTGCTTAATTTTGTCTTTTTGCCCCATGAAACCTCTCTCTCTCTCTCTCTCTCTCTCTCTCTCTCTCTCTCTCTCTCTCTCTCTCTCTCCTTCTCCCTCTCTCTCTCCCTCCCTCCTCTCTCTCTCATCTATCTATCCATCATCACCATCCCTCCTTCCCTCTCTCTTCCTACCTTCCCCTCCTTCTCCATTTACTCTTTTGCTTTTCTTTGAGAAGTTTTCTGGAAGGACTTTCTTAGAAGGACTTTCTTCCACCCAGATTTTTGGAAACCTCATGACCCAGCTTCAAGTCATCTCCATGTGAAGGCTTGAGTTAGAGTAGCCCTCTTCTGGAGCAGATCTCAATCACTTTATCATCTGTATATCCCAGAGAATGTGTCTATGACTGCCATTTCAGTGTTGCCAGAACACTTGGGAGTATGAGTCTGTGTCTCCTACTATATCTAGAATTGAGTCTTATATTTAGTAAATAAGAAAACTCTTTAAATGGGTTTGTTTAAATCCCAAAAGCTAAATTACCAGATAACTCTTCAAAATATTTTTTTCTTTTCAGCAAAGCCCAAAATCACCTATGTAGAGAATCAGACGGCCATGGAACTAGAGGAGCAAGTCACTCTGACCTGTGAAGCCTCCGGAGACCCCATCCCCTCCATCACCTGGAGAACATCCACCCGGAACATCAGCAGTGAAGAAAAGGTACAACATCGCCCGAGAGTCTCAGGGCTGTGGGATGCAGACTTGAAGTACCTCAAGTCTACCCCATGTCCAGTTCCCTTTGGCACATGGGAAGATGGGATGGGGGGGTCACCAGTAGCCACTGCAGGTCCTGCAGCTTCCCTCCTCCCACCTGCCTGGTTGTGGTTTACTCAACACCCTCTTGTATTGGGATGGGCACTGTTCCACGTATTGGTAGTTAGGGGAGTGTTGGTAGTGGGCACAGTCAACTTAGATGTTCTTGGGAGGAGGCAATAGTGAATTTCTGACCCAGGCTTGTGGAGCTGTGTGGAACCAGGACAAGCAAGATTCTGGGGCACCAGGTGATGTTTTCATCAGCTCGGGTACACCCAGGAAAGTATCTCCCAGAAACAACAGGGATCAGGATGAGTTTATTAATTCTCTTCCTCGCGTCTCATATACTCATGCTGTATCCACTCTGTGCACAAAAGCTTGGTTGCCTTTGTGTCTGCCTGCATTTTTGGTCACATTCGGACTCCATTTTGTTCTAAAGGCAAAAATAATTAGCAGTTTCTAGATGATGGTTCTTATACCTGGGTTCTGTAATATATTCACCAAAGTTGAAGAACATGGTATTAAATCCCTGGCAAGTTAAAACGGTTGAGAACATTTAGCTTTAAGGTGCATGGAGCCACTGGGAAGCCATCTATTAGTGGCAATAGATAAATATTGGGATGACCACGCCACATCATGCAGCTATTTGCTGCTGAGCAGGCAGAGAATCAAGAAGAAAGGCCTGCCCTGGCGAGCAGTGTAGATCTTGTTTAGGACAAGCAATACAATGGAGCATACAGCCCTAAATTCAGTCTGAAGCGCTTCATAAAGGAAAAAAATATTGTTTTCATGGCACCTCTTCAGGATTATGTTGCATCTCCTGTAGTAATAGGCTTTGTTTTAGTTGGCCAAAGCTCAGTTACCTACTCAGGAGTAATAGCCTTAGCCTGAAAAAAAAATATGTATAATGGATTGCCTATTGAACCAGAATGTCAAATATGATAGATATGTACGCTTCTGCCTCGCCAGAAAAAAATCTCTAGAAACAAACTGAAATAAAGCCAAAGGGGGTGGAATTAAGTAACAGGGCTAAAACTGGAATTTGCATTTGAGGAATTGACTTCTGCCTCTGTATCAGAAAACAAAGCAAAATCTAAAGGAACAGAAAGCACTGTTCCAAATATCCCATTCCTCTTTTTGCAAGTTTTATACCCAGAGTTGAAACCAATTTAACAAAAACTCAACTGAGGAACTGCTAAATATTTTTGAAACTCGCATATGCTGTTTGACCTGCAAAAGCAGCTAAATTAAGAAGTGAGGTATTTACTTTGATAATTTCTTGATTGACATTTATTAAGTTCCCAGCTAAGATGTCGGCTCCTTTTGTGTGTTGCGTGGATCCAATGTGCATTTCAGGGCTTAATCCACATAGCCACTGCTTGGCCGATCCTTTAATATTAGATTTCAAAGTTGATTTGTCTAAGAGACCCAGTGTGTATCCCTGACCTACAGTGAAGGACAAAACATCTATTTCAGACGAATGACGTTTTTAAGTTCTGTGTCTTTTCTAGAAATAGCTCAACAGTTAAACTAGACAAGAAGGATTACAAAGATTTGTGCCTACTTGGGGTTTGCTTTAATAGGTTGGCGCTTCGGGCCTGTATCTACGATTTCATTTTTATAAAATGAGAATAAATAGCTAGGAACTAATATGCACTCATTCGCCCTAAATATTGAGACTGAAGCTATTAGAAAAGACCATTTCAAGCCCAATTGGGACTGATTTTTTTTAAACAACTCAGTTTTTTCTATTGTCCATCTATCTGTCTTGATCTGAGATAGCTATTCAATCCCAGCACAGGTTAGATCACAGCTTCTTTTACTGTAGACTAGCTTCAGGGTTGCGTGAAGTGGCATAGACAGAGCATGAGCCAGTCAGTGTCAGAACAAGTCTTCCAGATAGGTCCACGGTGCTGCCACATTAATGCATTTTCTTAAATTAAATCCTAGGTGATAAAAGTGGCCACTTCCACTGATTAAATATTGACATCCAAGAAGCTGCAATCTGATATTGTAGATGGCTAGAAATGTGAAACATGACCTGTCTGTGAGCAGTTCGAGTTCTAGCCCAAATCATGTTCACTATGGCAACCTCCGCTCACATTCTTTTACACCTAAATTTTCATTAAATATAATTATATATGGAGATCACCTGCACCATTGAATTATAGGAGTGGAAGAAAACTATAAAGTTCAGGATGCTTTGGCAGACAGATCACAGGAATACCAGTTTATCTAGTGGGTGCAATAAATAAGCCCCCTGAGAGTTAAGTCTCATCGAACTTCAGGCTAAGAGATGGTGGCGAGGCACCTTTTTTAGGTTATGTGGTTCCACCTGGCACCCTTCCTAGAATCCCTGTCAGGTCACTCAGCCTCTGTCTGACACGTAATGGTTACACTATCACAAGGGGCTTTCTTTCTCCTTCCACTGCTCAGAGCCCTCCACCTCTGTCATTCAGAGTCTTAGTCACTGAAACAGAAGCTGTTGCTCTCCTTTCTTTCTTTCTTTCTTTCTTTCTTTCTTTTGCACACACACACACTCACACACCTACACACACACACACACACACACACACACACACACACACACAGAATTTTCCGCTGTTTCTCATACAACATGCTTTCCGTATCCTCCAGCCTGCTAGTCATCCTATACCTCAAGAGCATCACTTCACTAGCACCCAATAAAATCTCACCCTCCCCTGGTAACCTGAACAGATCCCAGTGAGGTTATCATCTTGACCCAAATACCACCATGTAGTCAAAGCAGCATTAGCTCCTTGAGTCCTGTCAGATGGTGGTCACCTAGACTGTGGAGGTCTACACATGGTCTGCTTTTAGGCCACTTATCTCTTGTCCTAGACTCATGAAATTGGTTACTTAATTAAACAACTGTGCAGGATTTTATATGTATTTCAGCCACAGTCATTTGGCCATTTGGGACTCTCCCTTCAGTGTGACTGTCCTGTGTATTGTGAGCTATCTGACATTTCTCACCAGTAGCCAGTTGTAAGCATTACTAAAACACCCCCTGGCTGGAAAACTACTATATCAGACCATCTTTCAATTAGGATTGACTGTTCAAGGGAACTTTACTCACAAGTCTGAAAGTTGGAGTACTTCCTCTCAGATGACTGCACATATGTTATATCTGCCTGTTAAAAGTAATGAGGTAGAGCAGTAAATGGTGACCCTAGCGCTAAGCATAAAGTTCAAGTACAGGTAATGGATTAGCTTTCCCAATGTAGCTGTCACCTAACATTCATGTTAACATTGCTTCCGGACTTGTATGAATCCTTATTCAAAATATCTGAGTCATTGATGAAAATATTGACGGGACAAGGACCAAGTTCACAGACCTCAGATTCCTTCCGAGTCTGTGGCTCAGAAAGTGATGGACTCCATGTCATGGTGTAACAGTGCTCCTGTGTTATCCTAGTAGCTTTTGTTGGAGGTTCAACAAGGAGTATAAATGGATTAAAGCAGCTTTGTCTTTCACATCTTGATTGACCATAATGCTGTCCTTCTCATTGGAAGACACCCAGTAGCAACTTACTAATAGATATCAGAATTGTTCTTCCTTATAAAAGGGAAGTTGGAATGAATTCAAAATGAGTGTAGTCACACCATACCGTTGGTCGTCTATCTGGGCCGAGTCTCATCAATCCATTAAGCTTCAGCAAGTGGAGTTGGTTTAAGTCAGCAACTATTAGTAGCTAACCTAAGTGTGATTATTTGGATAATTGAGATCAGTGAGGTACACCAGATATGGAAAAATTTATCTGCTTCTTAGCAATCGTTGGTAGTCTGAGCAAAAAGAGAAAAGTGAATATCAGTATGGGTTAGTTTTGTGGAGGTGTTTGTGATACTTTCAAAAGTCCCATATCTGTCTCGTGTCATTCCTCATTCTATACAGATTCATTTTAAATATTGCCAGATGTTTTGGTGTTTACACATTGAGTGAGACCCAGGGATTATGATCTTCATACTCAATCACTGGCAGAAAAAAAAAGGCATCCATCACTTGCTAGTAGAACATCTCTGTGCCTTTGAGATGCCTCCATAGAAAGAATGTGGATCCTTCTCTATTGCTAAGGAAGAAGAAGGGTGGGGAGCTAAGATCATAGGACATCTGAGAAGTACCTAGTGAACCTTGAGTCTTTGGCTGGCAGAGTATCCACAAGTAAGAGAGACCTTTTGACATTCTGAATTCTTTCGAAGCCCAACCTTTCTTTTCACTTGGGAGAATTCCTGATTGGGTACAAGCCCGGTGCCCACATTCAAACATCAGGCAATGTTTTGCATAGTCTGACCTGTCTATGCTATGGGCGGATAGAGAGAGAGAATGTTTAATATGAGCATAGAATAGCTTTGTTTTAGCTTATATACGTATAAACTACTAGATATGTGTATGTAGCAGCAAAAAGAAGTATTGAAACAACCAAAAACTAACAACATTTGCACCATAATAATCATAGCCTGATTTATTTCTGACATGCATAGATTTGCATGTAAGGTTGCCTTTGAGTGGGCCACACCACCAAATTGTTAGAGTCAAGACAGACATTTGCTGCATTCCACCAGGCACAGAGGAAAGAATCAGGCTACCAGGAATGTGTGTCCCTAGCAACAGCTTATTTTAAAAGCCACAGAATGCTGGTAGTTTGGGACTGAGACACTGAAGAATCCAATTTGAAAATAAACAACCATATATGATAGAGTCCCATTTTTAAAACAAAAACAAACAAACAAAACCAGAAGTCTTGATTGACTCAGCCCTGGCATGTGACAAATGGGCTTTAAAGCATTGTAGAACTGGCAACTCTAGCTGACATGTTGGGCCACCATCACTTTGGTCTGTGCATGTTCTTCTGTTCTTACTTTCTCATCCCAGGACCATGTGACGTGACCCAGTGTTTCCCTCTCCCTGTCTCGCCAAAGTGCCTTGCATCTAATGGAATGACTGTTTGCTAGCTCGTTCACATTCACTGTTTCTAGCACCTTTTGTGTCCTTTGCCATCTGCACATCAGGGACAGTCAGTCAGGAATGCCACCCAGTGAAGAAACTCTGATGTCTATGACTTGGAGTTTGAAAACAGAATAGAAAACTACTTATAGGATAAATCAACAAATCTATACCATACCTGAACAGAAAGTTCCCCCAAATCTTCATGAGTGTGAGTGTCTCACTCTCTCATGAGTGGCATGTTGGATAAAGAAGGTCCATGCTTCCATCCAAACGCCATCTAGGACCATCTAACTTTAAGCACTAAGGCCTCAGTATCATCACCTAGCATTTAGCATCCTCAAAGCTTCCTGACCCATAGTCTCAAAGACTTCATACTCCCACACTCATTGTATGGCTCTGCACCGTGTTCTGTTCTCTCTTGTTTTCTGTTTATATAGTCATGTTTAATTGAGTGCATGCAGAATTGTAAGATGCATGAGCATTTAATGGCTTTAGTATATTTGTGATAATCTGTCTAAAACATTCAGAGGGGGGAAAAACCTACACTTTAAATAACCCTAGATTATTTGATAAGAACTGAGTGCCCTCAAATATTATGAGGGAGTTGAATGTGTCTTCTGGTATTGATACAAATATCTATAGGGTTTAGGATGCCTTCAACTTTGAATTAGGCATTTTAACATGCATAAGGTGGAGGGGTGGTGAACATTAGCTAACATCTGAATTAAATTTGGGGGATAATCCTATCCTTGAAAGGGGGCCTTGAAATTTTTTCCTGGATTAAAAAGAGGCTGCATGTGCACGGAATGCAGAGTGAGTTCTCGAAAACAACATGTGACATTTTACCGCCTTCTTGTTGTGTTTTATATCTTGTTCTCTCCAGGCATCGTGGACTCGACCAGAGAAGCAAGAGGTATAGCTTACCTGACCGCTAGCCAGTCTCTAGCTCGGAAAACATTTCAGTTTAACTCACCATCACAGTTAATAACCAGACTTGCTAACCTAGTGAGCACTTTAGGTGGATTAAAGATTAGGTCCATAGCAGTAGACATCACCTAGCAATAGTGTCATTTCTTAGGATGAGCAAGCTAGCTGTGTTGGGAGTGGAGGAGCAAATCTTTATTATATCCTAAAATGAGACTTTATTCTCTTGCTGGTGCTGGTAAAATCATACCCAAGTAATTATATTGATAGACATAAATTGCCCCAATTCCCAAGCCAGGCATTTTGAAAAAAAAAAAAAAAGAAAGAAAGAAAGAGAGAGAAAATTGTTTTAAACTCTCATCTGGTGGCTGTGGCTTTGGACCATAAAGTCATAGAGTGGGTGATCTAAAACCCACTCAGCCCTTCCCTTTCCAGCTCAGCTCATCTTGTCGCTCACTTACTTGATAATGACTGGCCTTTCACATCGCATTTCCTGTCAAAAGCAACACCAAAGTCATCTCTCACCGGTGTCTCCAAATCGTTCAATGTATCTGTTATCTTTATGGAGCATTAAATTTGTAAGATTGGGGTGATCTGGCACAAATGGTTTTATGTTTTGTAGAGTCAGTAGTATTTAGCCTTTGCAATTTCCCTGCCTACTCGATTCAGTTTAGGTGACATGGGACTCAGGTTGAAAACCAAAGCTAATCATTAGCCTTTCTATTTCATTGATGTGCTTGAAGACCCTTCATATCATCATGCCCACCATATTTTTTTTACCTGGTTTTGTTACTGTGAGTGACCAATTGTAACATTAAAAACCAGTTGCCCTGGAACTAGGGAGGGATAGCTCAGTCAGGAAAGGGCTTGCCAGACAAGCACAAGGACCTGGTGGTATTGAGCCTTGGCGCTCATGTTAGAAGCCAAGCAAGGTGTTGTGGGCTTTTAATCTCATCACTAGGAAGAAAGAAACAGGTGGACCTCTGGGGCTCACTGGCCAGCTAGCCTCACCTACTTAAGGAGCCCTGGATCCCTGTGAGAGACTCTTTCTTGAGAAACGAGGCTCTTGAAGAATGACAATTGGGTTTGACTTCCTATATAGACATACATGTGCATACACACACACACACACACACACACACACACACACACACACACATACACACACCACCTTTACTTTCTATTAAAGAATACTTAATACTGTGAATACTTTCTATTAAAGTCCCTTTTATGTTCCTCCAAATGAAATGTGAATACCCAAAACAACCATCACAGAAGGGGATTTAGTAATCCAATAGACTCTATAGTTTAATTGAGTGAGTGTATCCTCTCAGTCTTTTGGGGTAGTAACCAGTCAGAATACATAACTCCTGTCTTCAGGTCACAGGCATAAATATTGAATGCTGATTAATATTTAAAAGTTATCACCTATCCTCTGGCAGGGACAATCATTTCTGCACCTGAACAGTCTGCCATGGTCAAATCTTGTTCATCATAAGTTCATCTTTGTAGTGTGCCTTCCTTGATGACATGGAGAGTGTAGTCAAGCACATGTCCCCACTGAAATGCTCCCCTCCTGTGGCCTTGAAATCATCTGCTACTGTCATAGCGGAGTGTTTTATTGGCCAAAAATCATGGCCCCGTCAGCATTCAGGAAGGAGAGAAGAGGGGTGAATGACGGGGGCCAACTTCCGCAGCTACAGATCTTGTGCTGCTTAGCCTTGTACATCTCCCCCTGTAGTTCTGATCTAGACTTGGCTTGGGGAGATGCTGAAATTTATCAGGGAGCATTAAGGAGATGTTAAATGGATTATCATTGTGAGTGGAACTAAGAGGTTTACTCCCAGGAAAGCAGACACCTCCCACTCCGTTTTCCAGAAGCATCTTTTACCTTGCATATTTCACTTTGGACATAATTGACTTCCGAGTGAATGAGGCCCATTGGGCTCAGAAGTTCCATTTGTTTCTATTTGACTCATTCAGAGATGAAGACCATAGGACCAAATGAGTGCAGCAGTTGGGATTGTGTTATGGCCAGGTTCATTCTGGATGCTCTGAAAGGCTCAGCACTTTTACTGTTTTGATGAGAATAATTAGAACCACACATATATATTTTTTTAAAGAGTGAGAGAATGATCTCCTTGCTGTAATATTCTTTTTCCACTCTTATCTAAGCTCAGCTGCTCTCTCTAAGGGAGCCTCAGTGGTCAGCAGGACTTTTGGTTGGACTATCTTATGGGTGTGTCCCTGTGCCAGAAGAAATTATTTCAGGAGGAGATAACCCAATCACACAAGAGTCTTCTCAGTGTCACCTCCAAGGGCTGACTGGATAGCTGGCAAAGAGTCCCATCATCAAACTTGCAGTGAGCCACTACAGAATAGGAAATCCTTGTAGATGTCTGATGACATCATTAAATGACAGAAATCTCCACACAGGGAAATATAGGCAAGGAGGCAGCGTTTTTTGTTTTGTTTTGTTTTGTTTTGTTTTGTTTTTTAATGAGCTAAAAAGGTCCCACAGCCTCCCTGTGCTCATCTTCAGACATTTCTGAGCAAAGGCTATTCCTATCATGTTTTGTGCTAATGTTCCTACTTGTGTGTATCTCTCTGCCTTCTTTCACATGGAAATGTTCCCTTAGAGTTCTGAGAATTGTGTGTATGGCAGTCTCTGGAAAAACCCGATCTGGATCACGTAGAACCACAGCGCATCCCAAGGTTGACAAGACCGGAGTTCCTTCTCCCTTCGGTTTTGTTGTGCTTTAGGCAGAGAGGAATGATGAGCAAACAGGTCAACATTTTAGAGATACCAGCAAGGATGACTTCATTCTCTCAGTGTCCCTGATAGATACAGATGGGTGAAGACTTTGATTGACATATAAAAGTAGCTAGTAAGACGGACCACTATCAGCCTACAAGAAAAGGAGACCTGGGATCTAGCATGTCCAATAAACCGTATGTCTCTGGGCTCTCCTGTCACCTCTCTTTAATGTGTATCACTTTCTAAGATGAAGCTCTTGACCAACAAGCCTCCTCTATTGACAAGGTATTCTCTGAGAGAAAGAGCTACGCACAGCTGTAAGCAGGGATGGTTTTCTTTTGCCCCGCCTTCCCTCATTGGAAGCATATTTTAGGTCCCAGATACAACTCAGACAACTGAATCAGACCTGATTCAAATAGTGCAGGTTCCTGAGGGAAAATGGACTCTGTGCCATAGCTCTACTGAGATTGCTGTAAAAGGCCAGAGACATCTTTTCAGTTGGTTTTGGTTTTGGTTTTGGTTTTGGTTTTGGTTTTGGTTTTGGTTTTGGTGGTTTTGGTTTTGGTTTTGGTTTTGGTTTTGGTTTTGGTTTATGAACCTCCTGGACTGGCTGGCAAAGGATGGTGCGGTTCTGCCCTCTGGTCAGCTTCTAATTGATAGAAACTGAGGTTAAGTGCCCTTTAATTCTCTGAAGGGCAAACCCAATAGTATGGCAGATGCAGCACACCCTCTTGTCCTACTCTACTGAGCTCAGCTTACGTAGAATAGGGCCCTTCTTCAGTTTACCGATTTTCTGGGAAGTCTGGCCCAGGCACACCTGCCTAAACCCTTCAATAGCTAGCAACCCAATTGCTTAGAATGCCAAGGAAGGAACCCTTGCAAACAGTCTAGAATCCATTGCTTAGGGATTATGTGCTGATTCACTTCTTAGCAGTGCTTGTAATTCTAGAGACCGAGTAAACTAATGGTAGTATCAAAGACTAGGGATGGATGCAGACTTTGGTGCAAAGGATCCTGGGTGAGCCTATGACTCTTTCTGCACTGTTCTTCAAGAGGAGGCTCTGTTACTTTCTGCTTAGCAGGGCATGAGCTTTGATTCGTTTCCACATTAAGGATGAAAATTGTCTTGCTATCAAGCATTCAGGAAAGAGAGGCATTTGTAGGAAAGACACTTCTTGAATTTCTTACATCTGTGTCATTGGCATTTCCTACTACATATTCATACACCAGAGAATTGTGGGTGATAGCCAGACCAGAAAGAAAGGACAGAGACAATGCCTTGATGGGATCTGTGCCAGCCAGGGCTTTTGTTTCCATTTTAACACACCTCAATCCAGTCTTGGGGAACCTCACCATGTCCCCAATCAACTGAGTCCCATTTTCTCTTGGAACTGCTTTTCAAGTTTCTATTCTGCTCCCATACTCTCCTCCATTATGAAATACATGACATGAATTCAAAGGTTGACATAGAGAGAGGACTAAAGACTGATCACAAGGCAAGCAATGGCCTTGTCTCCTAGACGCACACTGCTCTAGTTGCCCCCGCCCTCTGCCCCACCTCAGTGTCTGATGCTGTCCCTTTCCTCCTGGCAGACTCTGGATGGGCACATGGTGGTACGCAGCCATGCCCGTGTGTCCTCCCTGACCCTGAAGAGCATACAGTACACAGATGCTGGAGAATACATCTGCACTGCCAGCAACACCATTGGCCAGGACTCCCAGTCCATGTACCTCGAAGTTCAATGTAAGGAATAACTTGGGAAGGAGTGGGTGGAGGGAGGAGCAGTGAAGGATCAGGATGCAGGAGACATGAGCTTCAGCTTCAGTAGAAAGTTCTTCCTAGTTCATTCCCCAAGGCTGTTGGCCTTCAACTATGTCAGAGCTATGGCCCCAAGTACTCCCCCCCCACACACACACATCATCCCAAAGCTGCCCACCAGACCCCCATGCTGTGAGTTCTCTCAAGCAGAGAATTCCAACATGACTTCCCAAATTTCCCAGAGCTCTACTGCTCCAAGCACCAGCTCTGCTTTGTGTTCTGCTAATCTTTCTAGTGCCAGAAGATAGGCTGAGTGTCCCAAGAAAGTGGTAGCTGTTCTGACGGTCACTGTCCTTCATTGCAGATGCTCCCAAGCTCCAGGGCCCTGTGGCTGTGTACACTTGGGAAGGGAACCAGGTGAACATCACCTGTGAGGTCTTCGCCTACCCAAGTGCCACCATCTCCTGGTTCCGAGATGGTCAGTTGCTGCCAAGCTCCAACTACAGCAATATCAAGATCTACAACACCCCATCTGCTAGCTATCTGGAGGTGAATTGGAGGGTGGGAAGGGTAGGGTCGAACAGGCTGGGTGGTCATGGGATGAGTTTCGTCATTTCTCCTGCTTCTCTGGCACATCCAGAACTGGGGGACATAGGGTGGAGAGGAAATTCAGCCTTACTTCTAGGTCCCCCCCAGCCTCAGCTTCACTGGTCCTGACCTAGGCTGGGACTGGGAAGTGGAATGTGTTTCTTCCATGAGACACTGAGCTCCGTCCACTGAGATAGATAATGTCTTCCTCACCTGATTTATTCTTTGCTAACTGTATCTAAGAACTAAAGATGAGCATGGCCACCCGTGGGACATTTGTAATCCATGGGGTTTATCCTTCTACAGGTGACCCCTGATTCAGAAAACGATTTTGGAAACTACAACTGTACAGCCGTGAACCGTATTGGACAGGAGTCCTTGGAATTCATCCTTGTTCAAGCAGGTGAGTGCCATTCATGCCAACTTCCACACCATCCTTGCCCTCTTTGGTGCATCTTATACATTGCAAGGGTACTAATGAAGGGGTAGAAGATGAAGTCAGGCTCTGAAGAGTCAGATGCTGATAGCCACTTAGAGTGAGAGAGAATCCAGCTATGGGATAGGTTGAGGAGATTGTGAAGTAAGCTACGAAAGTGGAGTCTCCAAAATCAGAGATTCTTACATTTAGATAGGATTTCCAAGACGGAGCAGAAACATAAGGGACATACTTCAAATTGGCACATTGTGGTCTTGGACCACATCTGTGACCTGGGTGTCCATACGTATCCTCACAGACACACCGTCTTCTCCATCCATCGACCGGGTGGAACCATACTCCAGCACAGCCCAGGTGCAGTTTGATGAGCCAGAGGCCACAGGTGGAGTGCCCATTCTCAAGTACAAGGCTGAGTGGAAGTCGCTGGGTGAAGAGTCATGGCATTTCAAGTGGTATGATGCCAAAGAAGGTGAGTCTCGAATTCATCAGATCCTTGTTGACTGTGAAGGTAGGGAGTGAGCAGGATGTCACCATCTGCCATCCCATCCAGCTTCCTCTAGAGATAGGAACTCTTCAGCTAGAAATAGGTCAGGGTCATTCTTCCATAGAGTTGTTGACCTTCTGTCCCTTGCTAGTTCTTGTGACCTCACCAGGACAGGAAGGACATCTTAGATGATTCCTAGACAGAAGACCTGATTAGGTGCTGAGCTCACTGGGACAGAGTGCAAAGCATCCCCTACTCTGCTCTCTGCTTCCTCTCTGATGACACCTGGCCATCCCTAATGGTCTATACCCAGGGAGAGTCATGTATTGCTGTCAGTAACCAAGCCAGCAAGATGACAGACAGATCTACCATGAGTAAACCTTATTCTGTCTTCCAAGTTAAGTCAAGCTGGTAATGTCTTTCAAGATTAAATATCCCTATCTCTCTCTCTTCCTTTTTATCTCCCTCTCTTCCTTCCTCCTTCCCTTCCTCCAACCCCCTCCCCTGTGTTTGTGTGTGTGTATTCCTTCCCCATCTCCTTCTCTTTCTTCTTCCTTCCCTTCCTCCAAACCCCGTGTGCGTGCGTGAATGTGTGTGTGTGTGTGTGTGTGTGTGTGTGTGTGCATTCCTCCCCCCTCTCTGTCTCTCTCTGTGCCCCCTTCTGGAATCAGCATCAAGTATCCATGGATGGATAAAGATTTCCTATATCATTCCCCACCTTTATTTTTTACTTATATTTTAATTATGGTAAAAATTCACAAGTATTTTGCATTTAACCAGTTTTAAGTATACAAGTAGCTCTGAGTCACAACTATCCCTGCTGGCCAGCTTCAGCACATTTCCATCACCTCAGACAGAAACCCTAACTCCTCCTTTGTCCACCTCCTCTGGTCCCTGGCAGTTACCATTCCACTGCCACTTCCTAGCTCATTATTCTAGCTTCCTCATGAGGGTGGAATCATATGCTATGTTCTTCTAGCAGCAGCTTATTTATTTAACAAAATGTTCTCATCATAACATCATAGCACGTGCCAACATTTCACCCATAAGACTGGGTAAATCCCCGACCCTTGTCCCTTACTACGTCTCATTAGTCCATTCATCTATTATATAAAAGTCATCGAAGCTGCTTGTGACTCTGGACCGTTGGTGTGTACTGGGGACTTCACACTGCAGTTGTGAACGGGAGCGTAACAGGTCTCCGTCTATCTCCTGCTTCCAATTTTTCCGCTTAGTTGGCAAACAATGGTTGGGTGTAATTTGCCGGAGATCTGCCGTACCATCTTCCACCACGTTTACTTCCCTGTATGTGGGCACTCCCTTTTAATCAGCCCTATTTTCTCACGACAGCCAACATGGAAGGCATTGTCACCATCATGGGCCTGAAACCTGAGACAAGGTACTCAGTCCGACTGGCGGCCCTCAACGGCAAGGGGCTGGGCGAGATCAGTGCAGCCACTGAGTTCAAGACACAGCCAGTCCGTAAGTACAGCCAGCTGCTCTGTCTCTCTCCACATTCACACTCTTCCCTCTTTTCCTTGGGGACAGACAGGGACCCTGAGCTATCCTCTGTCATAGCTCAGAAGATAGCTCTTGACTTTCTGGTCCCCGTGTTCTTAGTGGCCCACTCAACACTCTGGTTCTCAGGGATGGCTGATCTGCCCTCACTCTTCTCAAACTGTGTGGAAGAGGATACTTACTGTCCTAGTGGGTGGCCCAGATTATTACAATAGCAGCCAGAGGCCACCAATGATTAAACTTTGGTGGAGAGTCTGAAGTGGGAGGGGAAAATACGCAGGGCAAATGGAAGGAGTTGGGAGTGCTGCCATTTGAGTCAGGCCACAGAGGCCCCTAAATACTCTGTGACTTGAAGGAAGACAACAGAGACCGTGACAGCTCGTGCCATTAGTGCCTGCACTTTTGACGCAGTGACAACATTAAGTCATAGGAAAGAAAATAGTCTTCTTTGTGAGGAGGTTCAGGTATCCATCGTCTAATAGGGGTCCTTCCCAAGATGACCCCCCCCACGTCTCTGCCTCTCGGACTCTTTCAGGAGAACTGCTTTCCCTGGGTTCCACTCAGGGCGGCGTCTAGCTTCTCTCCCTCACTCCCTCCAACCCTAAACTATGCTTGCCCAGCTTACCTTCATTTCCCTCAGCAGCCAGGCTCTGGGCGAGCCTTTTCCTGACCACGTTCCTCTGCCATCCACACCACTGCCCCACAAGGCCCCCTGGGTCCCTCCAGCTGGTGAAGATGCTGTAGAGCGGCTCTCCTGGGTGACCACAGAGGCTCCAAGCTCTCCCCAGACCTTGATTTAATCCACACAAGAGAACCCTTTGCTTCTTTGTCTGAGAAGCTTGGGAGCCTACAAAAAAGACCCCCTTGACCTCTTCCTGGCGATAGAGCTGGCTCACGGTCCTTCTGCAGGGACTGTTTCTTTCCGTTTAAAGTAATTTGATGACTTGAGTTTCAGCTCCATGTGCTCTGTGGATTCTGTTCATTTCTTTTACATCTTATTTTTTTTCCCTTGGGTCTGTCTCTTGGCTTTTCTTTCCGTCTGTGTTCCATCCATGGGAAATGCAGATAGCCCTCCTCCACGTAAGTGCCTCTTCATACCTCATTACCTGTTTCCATAGTCTTAACACCTAGTTCTAGTTCATAATTTAGTTCTGGCCCCCTTTTTTGTCCCCTAGAGGCTGAAGTAGATGATGCTGTCTGAGCCCTAACCACACTGACCTTAGTCTAGCTGTGCCTTTGTTAACATATATAGGTCACTCCAGGAGGCTAACACCACTGTTCTAGAGCATGCGACTTCCGTGTCTTTTGAAATCGTGTTTATTTATTAATCTTTGTGTGTAGTAATTACTGTGTGGGAAAGATAAGGTTTGCTGAAGCAAGTGTGGTGGAAATCTGCAGATGGTCTCCGAGTAACAAGCTAATAGCATCCCCTCACTTTTAGCCCTAGTACCAGCGGAGTGACACCTGCCTCCTGAGGACATTGTTCCAAATATGATCGAGAAGGAACCAAAAAATAATCTTCCTCTTTGTTTTTAGGAAGTAAGAGAATGGAGCACGCATGCTTCCTGGCTTGTCTGTTAGTTAGGAGATGGGGACGAGCAGGGGAAACTGGTGGGAAGGCCTAATGGGGGCTCTCAGAAAGGTGTAGCCACACGGTGTCCTGCAGGCAGCTGCCTACAGGGGACATGGGGAGGGAGCTAAGCCCTTGATTCTAACTACCTAGTAGGATCAGTAGCATGGAGAGAGGGGGAGATTGCCCTTGGAGTGACACTGTAATTATGTAAACTGGACACACACACACACACACATACACACACACACACACACACGATGCAAAGAGCAAAGGAAACAAGAGAGGTGGCAGGTGCTACCGAGAGTAGAACTGGCTCTGACCCCTCAGCCTGAAGAGACACCCAACTCCCAAAAGTCACTTTGCCAAGGTCTGGCTCTCCCTGGGCTGAGCACCTTGAGAACAGAGCATGGAGGCACCTGACAGACCCAGACAGAAAGATAACCAGGAAGCTATACACCATTCTAGGAAGCTGCTAGAGACTAAAAGGCACTTGGGGAAACTTCCACTTATAAAAGTGTTTCAAAATACTGCAGCCACAGCCAAAACTAAGTAGCTGAGGGTGGATGCTGTGCTACCAGCCAGGCTGGCGTCTGAATGTGTCAGCTAGGGAAGGTGTCAGAATCAGGGCCTGTGGGGATGAGGGGTGCAGACCCGGAGCAGTGAAGAGGACTGACATCTGCGCCCCAGGGGAACTCTGGTGAGAAAGCTCTTCCTTCTGGATCCTTCCAGCAATCAATCCTAACCTGCTTCCTCCAGACCCTTCTCTACAGGAAGTGATCAGGAAGTGAGGACCAGCTTTGCTAGTTAGAGAGAGGGAGGCCCAAGTAAGACTTCCTGTTGACTGTCTTCTCTGCAGCAATTACAGCTGACTTGGAAGAACTAGACATGGCCCCCAAGGTCACAATAGTTCCCATTCATTACCAGCTTGGGCCTTATGAAGAGAGGGTTATTGGGGGGGTTGGGTTTGTTTTTTTAATATAGCAGAAGGTATGTTTCAAGCCATGTTAAAAATTATGTGTTTAATTAAAATTTTTACTTTTAGTTTTAGTTCTTAATTTTTAAAAGAAGGAAGCCCTGGACTTGGTCTTTTATTGTCTAGTAGTATGAATGTGGGTGATTAAAGGAGACTCTGAGTGTCCTCTGCAGAAGGCTGTGACCCAACAACAATTAGCACAAAAGTTGGTTTTCTCAATCATATAATTAAAGGTATGATTTAAAGAGTTAATAAGCATCAGGCCTCACAGGCCTTAAAAAGCTTTGGGGAAGGCTTAGGTGGGAGGATCGTTAAGTTCAAGACCTGCCTGGGCCACAGACTGAGTTCCAGGTGACCCTGGGTAACTGAGTTCCAGAGCGACCCTGCCTCAAGATAAAATGAAAAGAGAAAGGACTGGAGATAGATCTCAATGGTGGAGCACTTGCCTGGCCGGTGCAACACCTTAGATTCAAACCTCCAGGCAGGCAAAGAGGGAGAAGGGAAAGAAAGAAGAAAGGAAGGAGGCAGGGAGGAGGGAGAGAGGGTCAAGAAGGAAGGATTATTTTTTTCCCTTGTTCCGATCAACCCTGCTCGCTCTGGTCGACCCTGCTTCCAGCCGGCTCTGCTCGCTCCTGCTGGCTCTGCTCGCTCCAGTTGGCCCCACTCGCTCTGGCCGGCCCCATTCAGCCCCGCTAGGAAGGATTATTTTTGACAAGCAGAAGTGAAGTGTAATCTTAGAAGCATATATAGAATATCAGCATGGTGTCTTGCTAAACATGAGTAGAACACACTCCCTGTAGTTCAGTGAGATCTTTCCTTCAACCCTCGTGAGCTTTCCCCAAGTCACTGACTTGGGTCTGGCTGGAGAACATCCTGCCTGTCCTGAGAAAGGACGCCAAGGGGGAGATGAAGCCAGTGTTTATCACTGCTGAGACAAAGCCCGCTTTTTCCACCATGAAGCTGCAAGTCTTCACAAGGGTCTCCTCTGGGTCCTCACTCCCATCTCTTGGAAGACAAGAAAGTTGTCTAAAATCAGACAGAGAATCATCCATGGACTGATCTGCGTGTGCTTCTCCCAAGCCTGCACTCACACACCGGCACCACTGCCCTATACTATAGGACTATAGGTGTATAGACACAAACTGACTGGTGGCTCTGGACTGGGAACCAGAGTGGAACTCGTAACCCTGGGAGAGGAAAAAGGCACAAGGCCAGACTTCTGAGTTGGGAGGGGTTAGTTAAGGCCAGTGTTGGGCATGAACTAACTGTTTATTGGAATGTTTCAATAATAGAGTTGCTTTCTTAGCTCCATAGGAAACCTCTGCACAGTCAGGGGTGTGGATTAATCACAGCTAGAGAAGAGCTGGCAAAACTATCAAAAGTCCTAAGGCCCCACAGCTAGCTGCTAGGCAAAGCAAGATTTAGCTTTTTGAGGGTCCTCTGCATACAGTGCACAGAGAAGAAAAGATAGCTATGAGCCTAAACACACTAAGCGCTAACCTGGGGAGTGTTCTGTGCATGCGATTTCAAGTTGGATGCCCGTGTGGACTGGAGACCCTCTGCTAATAAGCTCATGATCTGCGTGCCGCAGGAGGGGCTGCTTCCCTGATGCAAACTTGTACTCTGTCTTCCTGCTTAATCTTTTTGCTCTGTTGCTGAACCCCACACTTGCAGAAATTCATGGCCTAGTCGGTACTGTTGATTTTGCTTCTATGCCAAGAAACAGAATAGAGTATATTGGGTGCACGGGTTTTTTTGTTTGTTTGTTTGTTTTTTGAAAGATGTGTCTTGAGATATTTATCTCGATATACTGTCCCCTCTGTGGCACACGTGAGAACACCGTAAATGCATTACAGTGCACATGATTAAAATGTATAGGGAATCAGGCCTTTCCCCAAATAACATGGACAATTACACAAACATCTCAAGCCACACACACACACACACACACACACACACAAGAAAGTGAGAGACATTTACCTTAATTAACTGAGTCACCTATTCATGAAAGATTGGCAACCAAAGTGCTGTGACATTAGGGACACTGGCGATGATGGCATCATCTGGAAGGTACTGGAGAAGGTTCCAAGCCTTGAGCACTGAGTCAGCTCTGCCAATAGCTTTCCCATTCTGTCACCCAGCTCCCAAGAGAGCCTCTCTTTTGTTATTGCTGTGGACAGACAACTTCTGGATACTTGTCAATCAAACACCAAAGTCCGATTCAGTGTCCCAGTGTGCCAGGTGTACAGTCTCTAAGCATCCTCCAGGCTGAAGGCTACCTGGGATTGTTTTTGAGCATCCTGTATCTTTAACAGTTCCTTTCTCGGGGGGCAGGGGGGAGTGTGGGGGGAATGACACTGAATTGTCTTACTCTTTCCCAGCAGTGAAAACAATCACCTCCTCCAGGGAGGGTTTTTAGAGAGCACCCCTGTTTTCAGAGGCTTCTGTATAAAAAACGCACTGTCCCCTGTGGTTGAAAATGGCCAATTCTGCCTCGCTCAGCTGTTCAGGTTAGAGAGTGAGATGTGTAGGTTTTGCTCTGTGAGCCAGGAGGGAGGGGAGATGCTCAGCCATTGAATCACTTGCTGGACAAGAGTAAGGACCTGAGTCCTAGCACTCACATAAAAAGCCAGGAACAGCTGCATGTGCCTGTGACCCCAGGACCAAGGCCATAGGGACAACAGGGGTCTTGCCACATAGCCAGCAAGGCCTTCTGAATCAGTGAGCCCTAGGTTCAGTGAGAGACCCCCATCTTCCATCTTAAAGAGTACGCTGGCTAGGGAGTAGAAAGAGGGCTCACTGGTTTCATATGTTCTACTCTTGCAGGGAACCAAAGGATCCATGTCAGAGAGGTCATAAGTACCTGTCACTCCAGATTTTCTCGGGTACCTACACTCATATACAAATACATATACACAAAGACATGCACATATACATGCAATTTTAAATAAAATACTTTTAAAATGAGGTGGAGAAGCAATTGAAGAAGACACTCAACATCTGGTCTTGATACGTGCACACACACAGGGGTGCACAATCACCCACTAACACGAGCGTGCAAACACACAAACAGGAGATGTACATAAATACATTCCTATATATAAACACATATCCAGGGTGTAACCTGAGAAGCCAGTCCCTTCCCTTGCTAAGGCTCCCATTAAGCTGAGGCCTAGATGTCTGTCCTCCTATCCCTCGGAGCTCATGGGCACAGGCGATCCTGCCCAGGTGGCTGTTGGTGTTCCGTTCAGGTTTGAGGCCTCATCAGCTGCTCCTGGCTAATTCCTTACCTGCATGCCAGTCTTAGCAGGCTCTTAGAAGAGAGCCCTGCGTATTGTATTGCCCGCTAGCGTGCCAGCCACCTGTCCTGGGCACTTTTTCTCTTTCCAGCTTTGTTCCCCACGGGCACCCCAGGGTTGCTACACCCGTTTTTTTTCAATTCAGCATCCATATGCTCCCAGTGGTCTATTTACCACTTTTTTTTCACCTTCATTTCTTGTTTCTCCAGTGGCTCCTGCTAACTCTTCCACCCTTGTTCCGTTGTCTCCTCGAGCTAGTGAGTATTGCTTTCTTCACCCCCACTCCTGCAGGTACTTTTCCACCAGGTGTGACTCCTCTGCCTAAGGTTATGTGCTTCACCCGGTGAATGGTGAATGGTTCACTGGGAGATTAACTCAGCTCCACCTGGGGTGGCGGGCAGGGTTAAAGAAGCAAAGGGAAAAAGGAATAGATACAGGGCCTCTCAAGGCAGACAGGAGAAGAGCTTTGCTCTCCCTGCAGACAGCTGTCCTCAGGCTGCTTTGTATACTTGTGATGTGATTCCCAGCAGGTCAGACCAAAGGAAAAGCCAAAGGAATTTACCAAGGGGGAAAGAAAAAAAAAACCAAAAAACTCTGCCCTGCCTGCAGGGTCATGTAAAACACTTTGAGGCGTTGTGGTTTCTTACCCTTTATTTTAGTTGGACTTAAGCTCTGAAATTAGAGAGTGCAGCTCACTGTGTCCATAAGTGCATAGACTCTTCATAAATATTTGTGGGGAAGTTAACAGTGCCTGCTCACAGATGGGCTGCACAAATTACTTAACACTTCACAAGTGACGCTTGCTGATCGCCGCTCTAAAATCAAATGGTGAGCCTACTCCCACTGCATCCCCACCGTAAAGAAAATAACGAAGATTACAGCATTTATCAAGCTCTGCTTTGCTTACCCTGGATGGGCCTCACTGACCCAGCAGGAATATGAGCTGGGCCTTTGTCACAGTGGGGGAGCCTGGTTCTTTCCACTCATTTCTCTTTACTGTGCTATACTTTAGTTCTTTGAATCTGGAGGAGTGGAACAGGTCCACTCTTTGGAAACTTGAACCTGACTTTCTTGTAGGGGGGGGATTGGAGCTGGGGGTGGGGGTGAGGGTGACAGCGTGAGACATTAGATAAACAATGCCTGGGGTGGTGTCCCCACAAGCCCACAGCAGCACACAGCAGCATGGCCCTGCCTAGATGGCTTTATTCTCCATAATACTGCAGAAGCCCCCGTGGTTTGGCCTCAGTCCCTCTCCCCATCCTTTTGAGTAAGACTCCTCCCTACCATCTCAATCCAAGCTCTGCCCTGTGGCCTGGGAAGCAGCCTGCCACCAGCTCCAGTCTCTGCTCTGACCTGTGACCTCATGACTACAGAGGAGTCTCTTCGGAATCCCCAAATCTCAGATTTCTTATCTCTAAAACTAAAGATAGACTCCCCTTTATGCTATGCATATTTGAAAGAAAGAAAGAAAGAAAGAAAGAAAGAAAGAAAAGAAAGATTAAATGAAAATACACAAAATATAATGTCCAGCATTTAGTAACTGGATTTAATCAAAAGAGTAATTGGGGATATGTTATCTCTTGCTGCATGAGTCCTTTGTCAGCAAAAAAAAAAAATTATCTTTGATAATCTCTCCTATATATATATATTTTTTAAAGATTTATTTTATTTATTATATGTAAGTACACTGTAGCTGTCTTCAGACACTCCAGAAGAGGGCGCCAGATCTCGTTACGAATGGTTGTGAGCCACCATGTGGATGCTGGGATTTGAACTTAGCACCTTCGGAAGAGCAGTCAGGTGCTCTTACCTGCTGAGCCATCTCACCAGCCCTCTCCAAAATATTTCTATTAATATTGATAAATCAGGGAGATAGGAATGAATGACTGATGCACTATCTCTGATACATGTGTGTGTGTGTGTGTATACATACACACACACACACACACACACACACACACACACACATATATGATATATATGCACACACTGATATGCATAATTTGTACTTTTGGGTATGTGAGTTTTATGTCCTTTCTGACCCTCACCATTTAGTGCCCTTTCCATCCTTCATGTTTCCATAGCAACCTGGCCTCTTCCTGTCCTTCCAACCACAGACCTGTCTAGTGAGTACAGAGCCAGCTGCTCTGGGCAGCGCCTCTGATAGGATGCTTGCAGTAGTAGCACAGACTACAGTGTGGCTGCATGGAGGCTCCCAGCCTTGAGTGGTTTCTAAGCATGCTGTCTGTTTGGCCAAGAAAGCAAATGGAGCCGCTTCCAAAAGAATAAGAGGTGGCTGTTTGTGCTTGAGGAGACCTTTCCAAATTGACATTTGTGTTTAAAACAGAAAAAGAATTGGGGAAATGGGGGGGGGGGCAAAGTATGGCAACTCCTTCCCACAGTTTTACTGCTCATGCTTCATTGTGCTCGTATACACACACACACACACACACACACACACAGAGAGAGAGAGAGAGAGAGAGAGAGAGAAAGAGAGAGAGAGAGAGAGAGCAATATAATAAAGCGAGGAAAGCCGGGGATAAGTGGAAACCAGAGGAAGTGGAGAGAGCTGCTCAGAGAAAGGGAGAAGGAGCTGTGCCCCCTGACAACATGGCCTCCCTTGTCTCACAACACAGCCTGTGGCTCTGCTCCCCTTCATTCTGGTCCCCGAACACTTGGTGCTAGAAAAAAAATAGAACAAGGCCACCTCCTAGGCTGCTGGGTTGGAAGGGCTAGATGTCCTCTCCAGACAGTAGGATCCAGGGGACAACAGCGTCCCCCTAGACCAACCTGAAAACCTGGCTGAGTCCATGCTGCAGGCATCCAGGCTGGCCTTAATGATGGTGAAGCCACATAAGTGCTGGGAGCCTAAGGCCCTTGGAGAGGCAACAAGAGTCTTTACTCATGCCTGTGTAGGCCTGTTATAGCACTCACGGCTGGAGGCCAGGGAGAGCCTGTCCTGCCTCCTACCAAGCAGCAGTCAGATAAGGCAGGTGATGATGGGCCTGCAGAGTCCAGCTCCCACACCCTGGCTAAAGCTTCCGATACATAATTAAAGAGGGGAGGAACAGAATGTGTTTCCCGGTTGTGTGTGCTGCATGGAATGGTTTTTGTTTTCCTCCTGTGGAAGACAGCTACGGGGGCTGCTTTCTCAGTGGTCTTCTGTGTGTGGCTGCAACGACTTTCAGTTCCTAATGCCTTTGTGGTGTGGTTTTGTGAGAGAAACAAGCATGACAATAAGCCGGGCTCCTTTGCGCCACCTGTTGGAGGGTTTTCTTGTTCGTTTGTGGTGTATTTGCATTTGAGAAAGGAATTCTGCTAACGACTCCCCTCTACCACAGCAGCTCTGCCCTCCCTCCCATCTCCCCTGCTGTATAAGTCCCAGGAAATAGAACTACAGGACCCATTTGCACAACCCTGTCCTGTTCGAGACACCACCGCTTTGCATCTTGGTCTTGTCTGTCAATGAAACACAATCTTGGCTCCAGACTTCTCCTGAAGAGGAGTGAAGTATTTCTCCCCTGACGGGTGTTTTGGTTTTTATATTTCTTCAGACATTTCTACTCACAGACAAGATGCTTAGCTGTGAAATCTGAGTACGAGGTTGGAGTCTGTTTTATTTGAACCACTTGACTACTGACCCAAATCGTAAGTCCCAGTGGACAGTGAGATAAAGGAGAGGGTATCCCGATTGGCAGAAGCCTGAGTTAGCAGGAATGTATTCATCACCATCGGATCAAGATACAGAGGATGTGAGCCACCGTGCAAAGGAAGCAGAGTAGCTAGGGACATGTAGAACTCCGTCGGTCATGCAGATAACACGGGTGAAATTAAGTAATATCTCCTACAGAGGTGTGTGTGTGTGTGTGTGTGTGTGTGTGTGTGTGTTTCTGAGTGTATATGTATGTGTGTGTGTGTGTGTGTGTGTGTGTGTGTGTGTGTGTTTCTGAGTGTATATGTATGTGTGTGTGTATGTGGTGTATATGTGTCTGTGTGTATATCTACTTGTGATAATGATCTGTTTATAACCATAGATGAAGGAAGTTTTCATAAATAATATCAAGAGAAACTACTTGTCACATATAATCTCTTCCAGGCATGCGTGGGAAGAACCCGTATCATGATAGGCCATAAGACCGTGCATTCTGTTAGCTCACAGTGGGGCAGGGATATGACACTCAGCTATGACACTCAGCTAAAGCACTTCTCTCTCATTCAACAGAAGCATACTTTCAAAAGATGTCTTGACCTTACAGATTTTCCCTTTTCTCTTAACTTCAACTGTCAAAAGCTAGAACTTCCTTCCCCCAAGCCCCAGGCCTGTGAAAGTTACACTTAGGAAACTTAAGAATAGTAGGGTCAGTCATTCAGTCCCAAACTGCAACGTGGGGTAAAGCACACGGCAACAGGAACATAGGTGAACTCAAACAGGAAAACCCTGGTTTACACCGTAAACCTCCAGCTCCTTTCTTATCCATGTCGTCTTGGCAACTCTGAAGGCAACCATTGGATCCCTAAGTAGTCAAGCGTGTGTTTAATGTCACCCTCTGGACCAGGGCTGGTTCCTGCTATTTGGTATTAATGCAGCCGTAGTCTCAGTTGCCAAGAAGGTGGTTAGTCCTTTACATCTGGTGGCCTTCTCCTTACTTAGTCCTTTACCTCTGGTGGCCTTCTCCGTTTCTGTGTGCCTTGACTCTGTCGAGTCCCATAGGGTGTTAAGCACATCACGGGTGTGCCATGAGGAAGTGGAGTTAGACCCTCCAAGCTGTCCCTTTCTGGCCAGAATCTACCCAGCGTCATCTCCCTCTCCTATTTGACCAGGACAAACACATAATGATTCTCACTAATTAAACACAATCTATTATTCTTTCAGGACCCTTCCCCGATGACCTACGGCTCACTCCCATCACTTCCGAAAGGATGCTGAGACCGTTCCAGAATCTGTGAATAAATAACTTGCTGTTGTTCTTCTCTCCCTTTAACAGACTCTGGGATTGACCTTGATTGGCATCTGGGCCTTGACAGAAGCACTCCCTCATTTTAAAAGTGTTCATGCTCCTTGGTGTGGTATTAATACGCCGTGTTGCAACTGTACCTAATGCTTACTGGTGTTGTTAACTAAATGCGCTATACAGTTTGTGATTCTCCTCTTTCTGGGCAATATGTCTGCCCTCCCGATGTTTCCTATATAAGCTGCTAATTTAATTTGATTTCTCCTTTTATTTAGTCTGTGATTTTGTTGTTGGTTTTTTTTTTCTCCCTGCCCATTGTTTACATCAGTTTTTAATTTTTTTGTATTTTTCATGTGACCTCCTCCACTTTCCTTTCAACCAATCATGTGCGTGCGTATCATGTGACTTTGTCATGTGGCTTGCATGGTGCTGATGATGTCGTCCACGCTGGTGAACAGAAGGTAAAAAAGCTCTTTGTTCTGATTAGAGGAATAAACCTGGAGCCACAGCCTGGCACGAATTTTTCTCCCTGTCTCAGATAGATACAGCAGAGACATTTGAAAGATTTGCTCTTGCCATCAATTCATGTCTAGAATTCAACAGTCCTTGCCAACTTGACATGGCAATTGGATAACTTGACAGCCTTTAGTTTAATATTTTTTCCCCTCAGAAATTCTGGTCATACCAACTGCCCTCTCAGTAAAGCCATGTTAGCCACAGCAACAGTTGGGGAACTTGAATTTTTAACAGACTTCACAAAAATTACTTCCCAGAAATATGCTTTGAAAAATTAACCTCTTTGCTTAATTGTGTATCCGATAGCTCCATAAACTAGAGTTTCTGCAAACTGGGTTGCAACCCCTGTGGAAATATTTTTTTGCAACCTTGAAATGCTCCAGGAAGAGAGATAGATCCGTGCAAAGGTTGCTCTCCTGTAAAACCACAGAGTGCTTCACAAAATTTGCATAAATGGAGGACTTTTCTGAAATGAGAATTTGGATTGATGACTGAGGTGTCATTTCTCAAAAGTGGCCCTCCCCCCAGGCAGGAGGCACAAATCAAGCAAAAGTCACTTGGCAATTAACAGTGACTGGAAGTCTCCGTGTAATCAAGAAGCACATGATTGACCCTTACAGAAAAGGAAATAAAATTATAGCCTGATGAAGCGCAGAACGGTGACGAAATAATTAGTTAATATTGCGCCTGTCACAACCTTGTTAAAGGTTTCTCACTCACCATCAAGAGAGAAGGAGGTGTGGGCTCTCAGCTTCCCCCACTGAACTCAGACCTGTTCAGAGCCTCCCCTGGGAGTCACAGGCATTCTGTTCTCTCCTAACTAAAGTGTTTCTTCTCATCACACCCTAAAGACACATACAGGCTGCAGTGATCACGTAGCCAGACTAACACCAATAACCACCCAGTGTGCCTGCGCATGCAAGAGCCTCCCCTCCATTTGACCTCACCTCTGACCTCATTTCTCTGAGAACTGATTGGGCGACATCCACATAGTCAAAAATTGCAGTAGCTTGTCTTGCACGGTCTTTGTTCCTGGTCTGAGTCATACTCCCTGTGTTTGTTACCTGCTGTGTATCTCCTCTTCTTCTCCCTCCATTCACAGTCACTGAGGACTTCCTCTTTGTAGCTGTGGCAACATTACCCTAAATCCAGTCCCATTTACACCCAAACTCCTGGACTTGCAGGGGAAGTTCCTTCATTTCCAACAATGAGTTTTCTTATATTTTACATGGTGTGCAACAAAATAGAAAAGTCCCCAAAACAACAGAACTTTGCAAACCACAGTAATAATTTGATCTATGTTAAAAATTGGTATTGGATCTGTCAGTCTTTGGACAGAGAATATTGGAAGTTTAAGATTACTAAACCTTAAAGATTTTGGGGCTCCTCACCCCAAATATATTGACTTTTCACTCCCTTAACTTGGCTTCCATCAGAGGTAGACTTCTTCCATCAGTGGTCTGGAAAAATAGCCTCTCCCACCACCACCACCACCACTTCCCTGTAGGATACTAAGTGTATGCAGATGCTGAAGTTTGAATTGAAATTTGTTTAGTTTTAAAAGCAAACTTGGCTATTGCAGTGCAATGCTATGATTCAGGGTAAAGTGGAGCACAGCATTGAAGCTAAGAAATTTGTTCACTCCTGAAGAGAGGCCGTCTTAAGGAGTGGTCCACGAACCCAAAAAGGGGGAGGGATGGAGAAGTTAGAGCAAGTAAAATTTATGGGGTAAGAGAATTAAGCTTTGTTAAGGGGCAGTCTCTACCTCCCTCCCCTGGTCATTAGTAAGAATTTAAGTGACTTGGGCCTGATTTCAGATGCTTTAAATAAGCTAATAGCATCACTCTTGTGAGTGGATCCTACATAGAACAGCTGATGAAGTCAGGTGTTCTCCCATTCCACTCTCTAGCCATCTGCTCTTACCCCCAAATTGCCTGGGATGCTTTTTAACAAGTACGGGGAAACTCTGCCTATCAGCCAGACGCTATTTACTATGTTCTGTTCTAAAACACTGAATGAAGAGAAGAGAGGTTAAGCCAGGGACTGAATCCTATCCCCCATTGTCAAATAGCTGTGGTGGAGAAGACACTTAAGCTTAAGTTCCTACCACAGGGCAGCGGGGAGTGAATTTGTTGGGGTGAGCTAAACTCTGCCTTATGTGAACTAAGATTCCCCTACTGCCCCACCCCTGCCCCTTCCCATAAATCCGACTCGTTAGCTTCAGGTGCCTCTGCAGAGAAATGGCTTTATAGGTCATTGTCCAAGGACTCTGTAAATGGGACTTCCGGTTTCCCACCATCAGCATGAGTGTGACATGCCCTCTGTGCTCCCCCCGTCACTGTGTTGCATGTCTGAGCATGGATCCCTTCACACCCTTTCATAATGATCTTTTTTTTTTCTTTAGCTACTGACCCTGACTTGTGTTAGGCAATGTTGGTTCTGACGAACTAAATTCTTTAACACCCACTCTTCCTTCTTAGATTGAAAACATCACTAACCGCCCCTTCCACACCCTCCTTTATTTTTATTTATTTTTTTACAGCTGTGTGTTTGGAGCCTCGGCCTCTGACAGGTCAACACAGACTTTCTACTCTAATTGCCTTTGTTCCTAAGGATCTCCCACCCTGGCGGCTCCCAGGGTAGAGACTTAGCAATAGCCAAGGTCCTCAGAGAGGGCCTTCGAGTAGGGACCGGATCTCCTAAGGCTACCACTGTGAGGGCAGGAACATCCCAGTAGCCCACTTAATACCCACACCAATGTTCATGAAATAGTGAAGTGTGGCGCCCCCTTGTGGCTCAGATGCAGGAGCAGCGTTTACTCGGTCAGTTATTTCTGTCCTAATTTTTTCAGCCTGGATCAGTCCCACAACCACAAGCGAAACCTTTATGGTCATTTTTTTAAGGGCAATGAAACAAAGATAATTGATCAATTAATCCATTGGCACTTTCATGTCACCCACAAGAATGGAATCGGTGTTTTTTGTGGCTCAGTCTGTCAGAGTTCATTTGTTGCTGTCTACTTTGCATTTTGTCATCCAAACCCTTCCCTCTGCCCCCAATACACATTCATAATTCCTAAGAGAACTGGGCAGGAATGGACTCCGCACCAGGTGCCTCAGAGAGCTCGGGGCCCCGGAAGTTCAAGGTCAAGCTTAGGTTTCTGCTAAGACCTAAGGAACTGAGACTGGAAAAATAGCAAACCACCTTGGTTCTATGCCCAGTACCAACACGGAAGCTCACAAACATTGGTAATTCCAGTCTTAGAGTATCTGATGCCCTCCGATGGCACACATGACATTTGTGCAGGTGAAATACCCATACACATTTTCGATAAATAAAACCCTAAAGTGGCCACATCCCTACCTATATATTCCATATTCCCTGAAGCCAGGGACTCAGGTGGCAAAGGGCAGGTCACCTTAGCACAGACATCTCTTTAACTCTAAAGAAAAAGGCACATGTCTCCAGAGACCTCATTTGAGATGAACAGTGCCGAGTACAAATTGTCACCTTTATCTTTAATATAAAGCTAAGCTTTAGAAGTATGGGAAATCCAGGAAGGGACCCCCAGACGAGTGTCAGGGAGAGTTGTAAAGACCAAGAACAGACAGAGCCTACATCACATTAGGGTTATTCATTTGATATCTCTAGCTAAGAACTCCATTTCAGGACGGAGAATTAGTGGCCGAATCACTCTAAATCCTGATTCCCCAAGGCAATTTGCTAATCCCCAAAGGACCTGTCAATACTGTTCCTTGATGGAACCGTAATGTGTCTGAGCTGGAGACATGAAGCGGGCTTCCCATGTGAATAGGGAAATTATCCCATTTTGGACTTGTATAAAGAGGCATTGAATAAAAAAGGTATACCCAAGGTTAAGATTGCCAGAAGAAATGACAAAGGAGATGGGAGCTGGGATAAGCAAGACGTTCCGTGTTTTTAATTCACAACAACGACATTTGATAGTAAAAATTCTAGATTTCAGTACAAACTCTAGACCATTCAGTAGTTATCCATGTGTGTAGCTGAGGCTGCAGACCTCTGTGCAGATAGATCTGTTTGAAAGAGAAGGCACAGTGAACCAGGGCTGGAGAGTTGGCTCAGTAGTTAAGAGTACTTGTACATTTGCAGATGACCTAGGACAGTTCCAGTCCCTACACTGAGCAGCTCGAAACTGCCTGTAGCTCCAGCTCCAGAGGCTCTGGCGCCCCCTTCTGACCTCTGTAGGCTCCCGCAGACACATAATACATACATAATTAAAAACAGAGATTGAAAATCAATGAGCAAAGAGGAGGGATAGAGCCCTTGAAGGGCTGTTTGTGCCTTGGTCTTTCATGCTCGGCACACTGTTGTCACTGGGCCTCCTGGAGGGGAGCAGGGGCTCCCGCTGTCCCTTCACAGCTCACAGATGCGTCTTCCCCAAGCCCCAGCTTGCTATGGTTTGTGTTGTAAAGACTTTTCCACCTCCAGAGCCCTGCAGATGAGAGGGCAGGCACACAGCAGACTTGGATTTAAGGAAAGGCAGAGAAGCCCAGTAATTCCCAAAGAGGAGCCTGTAATCTCCAGGGCCAGAAATAACCATTTCAATTACGGTTTCTTAAGAGGGCACTCATCAGCCTGCCTATGGTGTATCTGACAGGACTCGGCCTTTTTCATACCATTTTTTTCCATGCATGTATGGACTTATGGTCTGCTGGAAAATATCAGAATTGCCCAGAATATTTGTTATTGGTTAAGGTTTATTTTTAAAGTAGTGCTGTGTTCAGCTTTAACATAAAATATTTGAGGGGGAAAAATTGAATCCTAGATGAAGCTAAACTCAAAAGGTATAATTAACCCCAGGGGTCTTCTTAAAGCAACATGCCTATTGCTGATGAATGGTAAACCAACATTTACAAATAATTACAATATTGGTTTTTCTGAAATTGCCCATAATGATTTCAATCACAGCAGCAGCCACCCCAGAACCTTGGGACCCCCTAAACCATTTCCTCTGCTAATGTGTTCAATTAAGCAGTGAGCTTCTTTAATGCTGAGGACCATTGCCTGCACAATGTCCCCTTCCTCGTCAAGCCAGGCTTCGTGCAGAAAGGAATGTTTTGTTAGCCCGATTCCTCAGCTAAAATGAAAAACAGACAGCAAGCATCTGGAGATGCTAAGACAATTGGTGTAACAACTTTTCTCACCAGTCTTGATGCATGTACAAAACCTTGTAGGGTGCCAAATTGGTCCAACGTTCCATGTTAGTTGAAAACGATCTTCCTTCAGGCATACTGTGACAGGAAAGGTTACACTACTGCCCAAGGACCCCGCTATCTTTTTAATGAATCTTAACTACATTATGCTTTTCATTTTGCTAAAAAAAAATCACATCCCGTTCACCTTTGAGATATCATTGCCTGATAGACAACTTCTAGAACTCAATACACTATATATTTGTGTGATTAATTGTAGGTAAAGCTTTCTAAATGATAACCTAAATACTGTATGATATAAAATGCTCTGAACTTCAAGAGAAAATAAATATGTATCAGAGTATTGTCAGATGGAATGATAGCTAATTCTCTTCTGGGTATATAAACTGATAGAGCTGTATAGTTTTCAGGAGGGTTTTTTTTTGAGATTCTAATTATATTATGCATATTTTTCCTAAAACAAATCCAGAGATAAGACCCTACCTTCAGTAGGGCTGCTGGGTTCTTCAGGGACTCCTGGAAAAGATGTCTGTTCATTCATGTGTCTTTAAAGGGACTTGAACTCTCTTTCAAAGACCGGATTGTTTTGTTTTGTTTTTTTTAAGAAAGCTTTGCAAAACTGCAAAGCATAACGATAACTGTATGACTTTGAGATATGGAGTTATTGATGAAGGATGTATCTCATAACAACAGCTAGCTGATAGTCATTTATCATGTCTTCCACCCTCATGGTGTTGTGAGGAATGGCCAAGGAAGAGTTGACACTCAATTCACCCATGCCAGGCTGACAGAGGTGGAAGGACCCTTACATTGGATCCTGTGATCTCTTTCTGCAAGTATGGAGACAGAGTAAGGCAGTGTTGCCAATGATGAGCACACCTCCCACCAATCAGAGTTCAGAGGAGGTGTTTTAAGTCCCTGATTATGCCTTGAATGCCCACAGTGCTCCGTTCTGGGAGAATATAGTAAGGTTGGTTCAACAGAGCAGCTGGGCGGACTTCCCTCCACCTCACTCCAAGGAGACCTCAGGCAAAGCCTCTACTCTTCACCTGCCTGGTGCTCCTTCGCCAGGATTCTCAGCGAAGAGAACTATAATGCCATTCCCACTCACTCTTGGCTACCAACCATCTCAGGCAGCCTAGGCTTGAGGGTTTTCCTGAGATATTGATATTTCAGTGCTAAAGCCTGCAATGTCCCAGGATCCCTGAGACTCATTGGTTACCTTAATTCTGTCAGAGAGTAGAACTAGTTGAGCTCTCTCATGGCTCCTTCGGCATTATGGAATCTACCCAGAGGCCCTGTTTTATTCTAAATGAGACTCCACCTTGAACCCTACCAGATGTTTATAATGGTGTAGACACAATTGACTTATTGCCTAAGACGGTAGAAAAGCCCAAAGGAATTTGAAAAGCCTACATAGATTGACATATCCGAAGTAGGTCTAAATGCTTCCCTTCAAATAGCTGGGGACAGTGGCTGCATCCAAGCTTAAAAACCAGGACACATATTTTTCTACAACCTTTGCATTTACCTTTGCATTCTGGTATTTATTTATTTATTTATTTATTTAATTTTAGTTTCTTAAATTTCCAAACAGAATAGATACCGAGCCTGACTTTTTCCAAATATCTTTCATACATCAGGATTATGAGTCCTCCTGGTTGTGGTACACACTCCCCTTCGTTTCCTCTAGTTCTCAGAGCGAGCACACTCATGCACACATTGAACTAAGGAGTCCTGTTCCAGAAACAGTCTGGGTTTCTAATCAGCTCCAGAGAATGCCGCGCACATCGCATCTCAAGCGATGCCTCCGGGGACCATGGGTGGCGTGTGCTCACCCTCTGTGCTCCCACCTCTGTATCCGAGAGAGGAGGTTCCCAACCACTGAACAAGGGGACCAGGCTGGACTGCAACTTTGCCTGCAGTCATCCGTTTATGAGGAGGGGTTCAGTGTGAGGTAATTAGCCTCTCTCCCTAGCGGCTCTTCCCTTCCTGGCTCTCATGTCAGACCCTTGTGGACTACAGCCTCCCTAAGAGGTCAGGAAAATAGATTACAGAGCCTGGTCCTCCCTGGAAGTCCCAGTCCCTCACAAGTATGGAGTTTTAACTTCAACCCTGGATTAGCCTTCCTCCCCTGTTCCCTCAGTGCATGCTGGCAGCTTCTCCTACAGGAAACCAGAAGCGCAGTACAGAGCCATCCTGACTCTGATTCCTCACACACGGGCTCATCTTCCTTCTCCCACTTGGATTCCCAATGCTACCGTCTGAGTGAACATAAAGCCCAAATAAAGAGAAACAAGAAGCTTTATCTTTCTTACTGTAAAATACTAAAGCCATTTCCACCTCCTCCTCCTCCTCTCACAAAGAAAAAGACCGCAATGATTGTTGCTTTAATACATTGAAGAGCCAAAGATTATCCCTCACTCCACTGAGCCATAAATGTAGTTACAGTCACAGGAAACTTGCCTATGGCGATTCGTGTTTTATTTCGCCACAATTGGAAACGTATTTTTAAGTGATCCTAAGCAATAAAATTTAATTCATGAAAAGCTAGTTGCAAGAACATGGAGTCATTCACTCCCATCAGTGACCAAGCCCTCGGGACTCTAGGGTGAGTTACGATGTACTCAGGGATAAAACACACAAGGCTGTTCTGAAAAGTAATTCTATGTTTTTAAATTTCCTACTCAGACCTGCCTACATTTGCCCAAATTCCAGGCACTCTGTCAAGATGTGTCAGGTTTATAGAAATCAAACCTGCAGAGTTGCAGGAAGAAGTGTGAGTGCCAGTGAGAGAGAGGGAAAAGAACTGTGCTCATAGGGGGTGTCTTCCAGAACATTCCCACAAAGCACCTCCAGCTAAGACCGAGTGAGGCAGCCAAGTGGGGTCCGGGGTTCTACACTCATTGCTTCTTAACCATTTGAATCTCTGGAAAAGCAAGCAAAGGGCCCATCCCCACCTCATCACTCCTTCCCATTTTGATGGGCCCACTCATCATTCCGTGGACCCAGATTTCATGGAAATTCGATGGCTGTTTCAGGGGAACCCAGTGCACCCAAGCTGGAAGGGCAGATGGGAGAGGACGGGAACTCCATCAAGGTGAACCTGATCAAGCAGGATGACGGAGGCTCCCCCATCAGACACTATCTGGTCAAGTACAGAGCGGTGAGTAGCTTCCATTTTCAGAGACACCTCACACACACACACATACACACACACACACACACACACACACACACACACACACACACACACACACAGCCTGGGACCCTGATGCCTACCTTGTTGAATCAAGAACTTGAGAATCTCAGGTGAGGTGAGCATAGGACAGGGTCCCACCAGACATCTTGTAGGAGACTCTTGGAACATGGTCAAGGTTTTAAATCCCAAGACTGACTGACCTATAGCCATGCCCACAGTGGGACCATTTGAAAACTTCTATGCTGACTGGAATGGTGACAACATCACTGTGGGGTTTTTTTGTGATTCCTTCTGTTTTCCTTCAAAGTATTATTCCAATAATCCAGGACTTCTGTGCAAAATTGTCACAATGTCATATAACAGTCACAACTTTTGATCAGGTGTATCTCCTGGACCAGATGCAGTACCCAGGCATATTTTTTGCACAGAGCCTATGGAGCGGGTATTACAGTTAGCCCCCACATTACAGATGAAGCAACCAAGGCTACAACAGCCATCAGCTGATGGCCTCACATACCTGGGCGAGGTCTCTAGCTGAGGAGCCTAGGTTCTTAAGTCGCTTCCTTCAAAATCCTAGGCAGGGTCCCTTGCATGGCCTTGTGCCCTCAGCCAGTTCAACTGCAAATGCTCAGCTTGATTTCAGCTTCCCTTTTTACCTCACTCACCACTGAGCTAAGATCTCCAACTTTCACCACTGACCTCCCCCCCAAAGTGAGAAACCCTCTTTCCTTTTCCAGTTTCAGTATGACAGACAGTTGGCCAGCAGTTGCCAGGGGTGGGGGCAGTCTCTGGACACTGGGGATAACCCCTTACTAAGATTTCCTAATAGTTGGAGATCATGAACCAGAGAGCAGCTTGCTTTCCCCCCATGAAGCCCCAAATAAGGCTTTTTCCAGGAAGTTTGTTCATTCCTGTCTCTCCTGGGACAAGTTCTCTTGGAGATGGTAAATGGGTCTAGAACAGAGCCCCGGAAGTTTGCATACCTTGCAGACCGGGGTCAGACCTTTATCTATTCAATTCTCTGAACTGAGTCTTAAGAAGTCAGAGATGAGCTGGCACTGTAGGGAAAGTTGCTGAAGAGCCAGCCCAGAGATACTACAGTACGGGAGGTCCCATGGTTTTCCATGCAGTAAAGGATGCCAAGACTTGCCAGCTCTTAATAGCTTACTTGGAGCAGGTGGAATATGAGTAACCTACTTGGAGTAGGGTAGAATACCTTCTCCACTATTTGAATGGCTATTACGAACCTCGATGGCATCCAATTCCAGCTTCGCCATTTGCCAGCATGTCATCTGAAGAACAGATAGTTGCATCTTTCCAAACCTCCATTTCCCTGTCTGCAAAAGGGGAATAAAATGACTTGCACTGTCAAATTAGTCACGATATATGCAAATACCCCCAAAATGTTCCGGATACTTTAAAAGCTCTGCAAATGGTAGCCAGGATGCAGGACCCAGCTAGAACTCTCTCCCACAGGAAGACAGTCCTCCTTGTGTGCTTGCCCAAATGGTCACCGCGGCTGTGTTTAACAGAGAAACAAACTGCTGGGCTACTTTAAATTCCAGTGACTTTAAGCATCCTCTTTCACTTTGACGCGTAGCGTTTGCTAAGTGCAGTCACATACTATTAATATGTATTACGTAGCATAAAGTTTGCTTTCCTGCGTGTTTGCTTTGTCGTCTGGTTGTCTCTTTTGTAATGATGTTTGCCAAGGAAGACAGAGACGGAAGAGCAAAGAGAGACAGCTCAGCTTTTTTGTTTTAAATTAAAACAGCGCTATAGCAACCTGTGCAAAGCTAACTTGGCTTCCTGGTTAGAGTGTGGGACACCAGAGCCCCTCTGATCATTTCCCCACAACATTCACAGCCCTGCAGTGAGCATCCCCCAGGTTCCTAGCAGCATCCTGGTGGCTCATCAGAACTACTTTGCTTGATGAAATCCTTTCCTCCAGCCACAGGCCTGGACCTGTGGTGGTCACTGGACTACCTCATATCTGACACATGGCTGTGTTCCACATCCTCCCCCTGTCTAGTATACATGTTTCAAAGCTCCTCGCATGCCCACAGTGTACTGAGGCATGCTTGGCTTTTGTAAAGGTCAGAGACTGTGAAGTGACAGGCTTTGCAACTAGAAGGCCATCAGAAGATTTCTCAGGAGGACTTGAGGCTTCTCCTACACTGTTTTGTTATGGAGGTGGTTGCCTAGCAATGGCTTTGGAAACTTCCTTCTGGTACAAACTCAATGGTAAACATGAATGATGTTCCTAGAGGGGATGTTAGGTGAGAAACAGGGAATCCCTAGAATTTCGCATCCCTCCTTATGCCCTGGACACTGTTTGCTAAGCACTGTGGGATATTCTATGTGGGCCCATGAGTATCTCAGTCTTGAGCCTCAGCTGTTCAGCCACAATGATGCCAGACTGTACTTTGGACTATAGAGAAAAAAAAAAAAACTTCAGTTAAACTCATGCTTTCTGGGCTCCCTGGTATGAAAGAGAAAATGCTGTCTGGGGATGGAACAGGCTGGGCTCCAACCGTGACTGCAGCGTGACTGTGAAGTCACCTGAACTTTGCTCATGTCCCTCTCATGAGATTTACTAAGAGCCTGAACCAATATCCCAGCAGGCTTGTTACAGGAGTGTAATGAGAAATGGTGAAGCCATCCCTCAGGGCAGAGCCTAGCCTGGGGAATAGGAGGGTTTACATTTTTAGTAAAATTGGAATCTATGTGATAATCACCTATCAGAATGTGGACAGCATCCTGAAATTCCTCTAAGAAGCCCGTACACCATGAACCCAGCATTCCAGAGTATAGGGGAGATGGGGCAAGTTGGGGGCCAGTGTTCCAGCCCCTGTCCCAGTCCTGAAGTTAATGGGACGGTGGATTCAGAACCATACCACACTGGCATTCTCTACTGTTGATCTTGGCAAACGTACTAGCCGGTTCCGCCAATATGAAAACCTTACATCAATTCCCATTCCTTATAACTCACCCCATGGTTTTCAAGTCCCCCAAGTGTGTATCTCCTAGCCAGTCTCCCCAGTATGCCCACTGACATCCCCTGGTGTCTTCTGTCCTTCCTGCCGACTGCTCCCAGAAGCTCGCCTCTGAGTGGAAACCGGAAATCAGGCTCCCATCCGGCAGTGACCACGTCATGCTCAAGTCCCTGGACTGGAATGCAGAGTATGAAGTCTATGTGGTAGCTGAGAACCAGCAAGGAAAATCCAAGGCAGCTCACTTTGTGTTCAGGACCTCAGCCCAGCCCACGGCCATCCCAGGTACAGCCATGTCTGTTTTTTGTCTGTTTCCCCCGCTTTGAATTAATGCATTACAAGCCGCGCCTCCTAATGAGCCTGACCAGCCCTGACAACGTGCTTGCTTACAGCCATCCTCATGACTGGTTGCTCCTGCCAAGCTTAGTTTTGCCTTATCCCCATCTGTGCAATGGGTTGACATGTGGCAGACCCCCAGGGGAGTTTGACCAAGCATCCTGGGGAAAAGGTCCTGTCTCACTTGGCTCTGACAGATCAATGCTAACCAGTCTATGGTACTCCCTTTGATGGGACACGCCCCTACTCCTGCCTTGCCTTGGATGCTGGTTGAACAAGGATCCTTAATGAGACTTTCTCTGCCATCTGCATTCCGGACTAGGACAACAGAACTGGCTTTATGCTGTCTATATGTGACCCTTGCTTTTAGCTGTACAACCATGGTCTAAATCTCTTCTCTCTGGTGGCCCCAAGAGAAGGAATAGATGGTGCCCAGTTAGCTACAAGCTTATCTATAAAGAGCCTCTCCACTGTGCCAGAGACAAATTGAGCCTCTTGGAATGGAGCAAGTGGAAAACATAGATACTGGGACACACCATCGTTGAAAGGACAGACCATGGTAGCGGCATTGCTCCTAGGACATGCAGATTCATCTCTAGGATCCAGGACCAACTCAAATGTGGGAATAAAGTGAGAGCCATGATTTCTGGACCACATACATGCCTTGCACCAGTGGCCAATCCCCTCATGAGACAAATACCTCAGAGAAGACCCTGTTCTTCAGCCATCACCTTTCCAGGGCCAGCCAAACACCAACCACAGGCAGGAGAGATGGTCATATATCATTCAGCTGTAGACTGTTGGGGAGGCTCCCCTATGCTCTACCATGTTCAGGTGTAGTAGGAAGACAGCTTGGGTTAGGCCCATCTTGCCTGTCCTCTCTGGAGAGCTTGCTTAGCTGCTGAATTCAATTATCAAGATTTTACCTCCTGGAAAAGTCAGGCCAGAAAGGGGACAGGTTGCCTGCCCTGTAGGGTTTTTATGTGCCAATGTGGGTAGCACCAGAAGGAAAGCTTGGTGTGTGGTTTTTTTTATGATTGTTTGTGCGTGAGTGTGTTTGTGGGGTGGATGTGTGTGGAGCCTGCAGCCAGTTGGCAGGTGAGTTTAAGCCGTAGATTAGAAGTGTCAGTTGGTTGATTTCACAATGGGGAGGGCTTTCTTGCTCAGTTTAGGGTCCTGTGTCTCTACACATCCTGGAAGGAATTCCTTAGATGTGTCTACGGAAAGTTACCCTTGTTGTGGCTCAATAGGATGTCCAAATGGAGGTAGCTCTGCCTTTCTTCTATCTCTTCTTTCCTGTGTTCTTTGGTTAGTTTTCCACTGCAATCAATAGGGTGACATCCATGACTGTCCAGATCCACACTTTGAGCCTCTTACGATTCCGGGAATAGTGAGGCTTAGGTTAAGCCCTTTGCAACAGGAGATAAGCTAGTTCTTGGGCATGCTGTGTTTCCAGGCTGGGCACTGCCAGCGACTTCACCTTCTAGGTTTCCAGATTAGAGAGAAAAAAAAAATGCTTGAATGCTCAACCTGCAGAGGCCTTGTAGGACATTATCCAGGCTGCATTAGAGCCAGATAGCAATAGGAGGACTTGTCTTGTCCATGGTGACTGTGCCTTCTGTCCAAGAGCTAATAGGACACGACTCTGGTTGGACCATCCTGGCTGTTTTATTGGAATTGGAGAACCAAGCCTCTTTGCATCACAAGAGGTACCTTTGTGGCCGAATTCCATGGTCGTCAGGGCGGTAGAAGGTGAGATGTTCAGGGCCCTCACACGTGGACAATGAAGGTGGGGCTTGTATGGTAGGAAGACAGGTCTGCCTGGGCTCTCCAGATTGCCAGTATTCTGACCATAGTGTAGCCCTCCACTGCACCTCAGCAAACCTAGACACAGAAGCACATTCTCCTTGCCCGCTCCCAAGAGGCTTCGTCTTAGCAAGAGGGTTACCCTCTCCTGCTCTGCCCCTGCTGTTCTGCCGCAGAGGCTCCTGTTCTCTCACTTTAATTTCATTTGCTCGCTGGCCCCGACCCCCAAATTAACCTGCTATGCTGCTGCTGGCCTTGCTGAGCTGCTGACCCAGCCTATGATGTTGATAGAGCGTCGAACTCTCTAACTTTCGTCAGCCTAACTTACTAAGTTGAATTAACCTTGGATTCTTGTTTTTTCTATATTTGACCTATTTTTCCTTTCTTTTTTTTATCTATTTTTTCCTCTGTTTCTGTCTCTGCCTTCTCTTTCCTCCCCTCCCACAACCTCCCCCCCCCAACCCCCCGGTGTGTCTCCCGTCACACTTGTCACCCTGGACGTCACTGGGACATCCCCACTGCCAAATTTATGTCTCAACAACCACCTTTCCTCTGGGACCCATTGCTTGGCACCTGCAGCCACGCTGGGAGGAAGCTCCACCTCCTACACCTTGGTCTCATTGCTTTTCTCTGCGGTGACTCTTCTTCTGCTCTGTTAGAAACTTGAACACGCATGTGCGCGAGCTCTCATGTGTGCGCGTGCACATGAACGCGCGCGCACGCACACACACACACACACACACACACACATACACACACACACACACACACACACACACACACACACACACACACACACACACACCACATTGTATTTGATTAAAAGCCCAGTTCCTATGAAAATGATCAGTTGTCCCTCTTTGAAAGAACCCGTCAGGACCACAGTGGCACAGCCACAGCCACTGAGAAAGTGCTCTGTGTGAACGAGGAAAGTCTTGGTGACTGGAAACAGATTTACCTCCTAAGATTTTTGTCATTCAGTGATACTTTTTTTGTCACTTCTTATGGAGTCCGTGCCCTTTTTAATAGTAGTAAAATATATATATATGAAGAACTTGAAAGATCTTTCTTCCAATACTATTTTTCTGAAAAAAGGACAAAAAACAAAAAACCAACATTGTGCAAAGTTTACGGAGATGTCACTACCATCTGTTGTGTGTGTCTTTGCTGTTGTTTATACCTAACGTGCAGCAGCGGAGAAATTCCAGACTTCTAAAGCTTGGCTCAGATAATTGTTGAAGGACAGCACATGCGTCCCTTGTCCTAACAGTGTGCCCACCACCTTTCAATAGGTAGTTAGCTTTTCCTGCCTTTAAGTATTGGAGCACCCACGTTGGAAGTGCCCCCTGGGTGGCTCACCTAAGCATCCTGCTGACCTGATAAGCAAATTAAATCCCCTGTTGCCCATGCAGTGGGAAAAGTTAAAATCGTCATATTCTTCTGGAGCTGATGAACATTCTGGAAAGGGCCGGTGTTAGTCTCAACATCTTCTGCTGTCTCTGCGACATGCCATGCCCGATAGGAATGGGCTTTACTGTCTGATTCCCAGTAAAGCTGGCTATTCCGTTCCACAGTAGGATGCTTCAGATGAGCACTAAACCTCCAGGTCCTGGTCGCAGGTCCGGTTGTGACCTCCATCATCACCATAAGCACAGGATGCTGGGTAGTTTGGAAGCATCCACTGTGACTCAGTCACTCTCCCCACTGCCCCCTGCATGCTCCAAAGAGCACAAGGTAAGGGGCCGAGGGACATTCTACTCCCCCACAGTGTTCATCAGTCAGGCAGTGTGTCTGGCAGCGCTCCCTCAGGGCCCCAGCTTGCCTACTGACCTCCACAACACTTTTTAAATGTTTATGAAAAAAGCCAGGAACTTCTGAGAAGAGGAGGTGGGTGTGCCACGATCGGATGCATGAGAGCCATGGCTGAAACCCAGCCAATAGTGTCAGTGCGCGATGGACCTTCTAATGAATAAAACCCCCTCCCCTCTGGCGGCACCCGTCATTCTACCTATGTCATCTCTGAACATCTCCACAGAAGCTTTCTTTATGTTCTCTTTGGTTCTTCACCTATTTTGTTTCTGTTGTCTTTTTTTTGTAATGCTCGAAGACTAGCCTTTGCCTTTGGGAAGACAAATGAGTACAAATGGTGGCCTGCAGGTTGTTGCCACCCTGCCGGTGTGGTACGTTGCCACCCTTCCAGTGTCCCCAAGTGTTCAACACAGAGGCTTCACACTGCTCAGCAGCTAAAAATGACAGTGCCTCTCTCTCTCTCCGATATGAACCTCTGCTCTGGACCCCGTGGCCTCTTTGCACTGGCTCAGTGAAGCAAGGTGACACGGGGCAGTACAGCAGATAAAATAACACGGGCCTCGAGGCCTGCTATGAGAGTCACAGGTCATTTAAGGAAAACGTCAGAGAGGGCAAGAGAGCTCCCACCATTGTCCCCTTCTAGTGGCCCTAGACAGATGTCACATGTATTCACTCTAGAACTTGGTTCAGAGGGTCTGCCTCAGCTCGTCACTGACCCACTCACAGGAGAGGGACAGTGTCAGTATGTCTAAAGGGACCTTTGGAGATCAACCTGAATGTCCAGAAGCAAGCGTGGTTCTGTGCTCTTAGCAGACACAAGGCCCAGCCAGCTTGTGGCTTGTAATGCTATGGCCTACCAGATACAGCTTTATTGTGCACGCGCCCCTGCCAGACACTGGGCCCCTCCATATGAAGGCTGTGGTACTCCCAGCTGGGAGTCTTTAAGAGAGCCGCTCCCAGAAATCCCCAAGGGAGTGAGCTCACCCCCACCTCTGCACTGTGTAGACCGTACATCATGTATCTACCAGGAGGGTTCTCTGCTCTTTTTTTTTTTTTTTTGAATATTTATACAGCAGGTTCAGATCACATTTTTCTACTAATAAGAATGCTAACACCATTGTGTAGATAATCAGCAAGACTTTATGAAGTTTACACCTTTGCATTATTAAAGGATATAACAGTTCCTGTAAACCCAACAGCGTGTTTTGATTTTCTTTGACTTTTGTGTCCAACACAGTGATATAAGCCCTCTCCCTCTACCTCATGTGCCCTTGGTAACTGATTACCAGGAGAAACATTTAAATTGTACCCCACACTTGGTGAGAAGGAGAGTTCTAGTTGAAGGCATTTTCTCGTGGCTATCATGTCTTCCTAAAGGGCCCTGAGGTGGTCAGGTTCTCTGTTGCCTGGGAATCCTGAGAAGACAATGAGAGAGGAATGAGCCTTTGTAAAAGTGTAGTCACTCTGAGGCCTGCACCAGGGGTGGCATGTTCCACCAGCTGCAGAGCTCTCTAGCAAGGTCTTCTGGATGTGCAGGGACCTTTTCTCCCCCTAACAGTACACATGCACATGCATTTGTGCATGAGAGCAGTCACGTGTGTGTGTATACACACACACACACACACACACACACACACACACACACACACACACACACACGTATCTTATGAGAGATAAAAGGGGAGCTTCTGTTGACAGCTTGCATTTTCTGCCTAGCCATCTCCAGGAAGGAGCAAGCAGACATTACAAGGGGTTAATGAGGGAACAAGCTCCCAAGCTCAGCCTTACTCAGTCCATACTGGGGCCAGGACTTCTGTACCTGGAAGCCATGATACAATAACTCAGAGCCAGCTGGGCACATGGAATGTGAGATCCATTTAAGGGCATAAGAAAGCAAATATATGTGAGTCTCAGCCTTAAGGCGAGCCAGTTTCTGCTCGGAACACCAAGCTCTCAAGCCAGAAACCACAGACGGTTGACAGCTTCAGCCAGGCACTGCTCAGGGCAGCTCTTACCTGGGATTTGTGTGAAAGCTACCCCCAAGAAGTCTTCTTTATGTGCTAGACTCTATGCTGGGCTTGTCGGGGAACAAGGCGAAGATCATTGCGAAGACAGACATCTGAAAGGGTTTCCTTTGCCTTTCCTTTGACGGTCTGTTCAATAAGATGCAGGATCTAGACCTGGTACCACCAGTTCTCCTGAACTAAACTACTCTGTAATATCCATAAAGATGTGATGTCTCCTGACTCCAGTGCCCTTTAATTTGTACACAGCCTCTCCTTGTTCCCATCTCTCTGTCAGGGTCACCACCATTCCCTCCAAATTCAGGAGTACTCACTTCCTGTTGAAGAATCAGTCCTTGGACGTGGTGGGGCCCTTTCAGGAAAGAGTCTTTGCTCTATCTATCTATCTATCTATCTATCTATCTATCTATCTATCTCTGATAAAATTTGTTATGTCTGAGACATGGAGTAGGTCATGACCCCTTTGGTGACAAACCCTAGAATCAGGCATGAGCCACTGGGATTGAGGACAGGCAAGCAAGGGTTAGGAATGGTGACCCTCATGCGACCTGGGTACTTGTTCAAATCCCAGTTCCTGACCCTCACCCCCAACTGGTTCTGGCTCTAGAATGAAGAGCCTCGATGCTAAGTATTTAAAGAAGCCTCCTCGGGAACCCCACCACAGGCAGAGAATCACTGCTAAGTGTTGAAAGGCATTTGACTTTTGTGCAAAATCTAAATTGCAAAGATGAATAGGGGCTACTAGAATTTCAGTCTTCCTAATACACACTATAGAGACTGACATCTTGGAAGCATGGTCATGTGTGGCGCACTGTACAAGACGAGTTTGAGATGAAGTATTTATGGTTGATAGAGATTTGCAGACCACCCCCCACCCAAGGCCCTTCTGGATGCAGGTTTCTCATCCAAGATTCATCACAAGCGGTACAACATCTCTTTAAAGAGCTTGGTCTGGTCTCTGCTTAATGGTTTCCAGAAACAGCACTTGTAAGAAATGGAGCTTCCAAGGCAGCTCACTCTGTTTGGCTTCCTATGCTTCCTGAAGGGCTGGGGTCTGCTCCTACCAATATAGTAGCACCTAAAGATGCTGTGCAGAATACAGGTCCCTTCCCTCCACCCCCACCCCCACCCCCACATCACACAATTAAATGCTTGGGATGATGTTCTCATCCCCAGGCTGAAGACTCATTCAGTCACTCGACAAATAGTCTGTGAACATTTGCCCAACGTCAGGGTTACACTAGCTTCCGGGGAGACAGAGAAGAGAGTGGGCACCTGCTTGAATGTTCTAGAGAACCCATGCAGTCGTAGTGCGCATACGTGCCTATAAAAAAGTGCTCGGGGGAATCAAGTCAGATGGGAGCAAGAAGAGAGTAGAGCAGAGTAGCTTGTAAGATGACAAAGATAAAGAAGGTAGATATCCAAGAAGATAACGTGAAACTTGAGGCCCTGTAAGACAGCATAGCTATACAGTCAGCCAGCCCTGGGGAGCGGACAGGCTACCATGTCCATGGGGAAGCATATAGACCAGCCTGGGCTGGAATACAGCAAAAAGAGTCAGATCCTAGTTTACTAGGGTCTGGGGGATCTACACAGAGGCCACAACACATGTGTGACCAGATAGGCTGAGCAAGGCTTCAAACTTTGCATCAGATGAAAGGGGGACCACTGATCTACCTTTTTTCCTTATGTGGCATTACGTTTGTCACTCTTGGATACATCCATTCAAATATGCTTAGACTCGGTGGCCAAACCTTCAGCTGGTCCTTCTGGGCCCAGAGCAAATGCAGTCCCGCCGCTGTACTCGCACCCTCAGAACAGCTTCCCCATGGTTTATTTTTCCTCTTTGAAGAGGTGAGCAGTCATGAGGCTAGAGACATGGCTCGGGGGTTATGAGATGAGCAGTCACATAGGACTGCTTTTATGTATGGAGCTGAAGATAAAAAAAAACAAAAAACATTGCTGTTGAGATGGATATGGTAGGCTGTGTCTCTAATCAGATCAAGAGGCTGAGGCAGCAAGAGTCTCTTAAATGTGAGGCTAGCCTGAGCTTCACAAAGAGGCCCAGACTAGCCTGGGCTGTAGAGAAATAAAACTTGCTCTCAAAAAAATTTTATGAGTGCCACTAAGTACCAAAATTCATATGTATCCCCTCCCCCCCAAAAAAAACCTCCTTTAATACTTTAGCTCTTTCCTCATGAAGTTGGCACTGGACACCTATTAGGTGTCAGAGACTGAGGCTAAGATGACTTTCCTATTCAAGGAAACCCCTTGGGATCGTAAAGATCAAGGAGACCAAGGCATCTCCACCCGTCCCCATACAAGAGTGAGAGTCACAGAGTTCTCAAGTGTGCACTGGAAGAAAGAGTCCCTCCAACTGAGGGCTGAAGCCAGGAGCGGTGCCAAAGTCCACACACCTGTCCTTTATTCATCTTAGGGCATCTCAGAGACAGCAGCTGGAGTCCTCAGTGAAGGATTAGAAGGGACCAGCCCAAAGTCCTGAGGAAGAAAGAATGGGAAACAATCCGAGGTCTAATGAGTAAAAGCATCTGTGGACCTGGAGCCTCCTTCAGCTCAGGCCCTAGGGCCCCCGAGAGGAATTGGCATCCTGGGCTAGAATTGAAGCTTGTAATTAGGAACAGTGGAAGTCCTTAAGAAGCACTACAGTACCTCAGTGAGGCTCCCTAGTACAGCAGAACACAGGCTGCACCAGGGATGGGGTGTGGTGGCTCACACCTGTAAACACAGCTCTCGGGAACTAAAGGCAAAGGGATCCGAGCCCCTAAGCCAAGGATATTTCCTGTTGCAAATATCCAGCAGTATTAAAAGAAAGACAGTAGCCCACAGGCAGTACCATTCTTGCCCTTGTCTGGAGGTATGACCTAAGATAAGATTGTCAAGCTGCTGGACTTAGCCATTTGGCAAATTATAGTATACTCACTCTGAAGACAGTTGGGGTCAATTCCCAAGTACTGTTATCTGTGGTTCTTGCAGCCATTCCGAAAACCTAAGTGTTCTTAGGCTTTTGGGAGCACAGGACACATCAGGCAGGGTATAATGGTAGAATGGAATGGGACAAATGAGTAAGAAGTGCCCTGTGTCCATCTGAGACGATTGTCCCCACAGTGACTTACGTAAGCAGAACTCTGTGCAGTTTTGCTTCCCACAATGCCAGCATTGATGGGAGTCATCTAGAGTCAGTGGGTCCCTCCCAGAGACCTGGTGTGAGTGAACCCACACAGGGAACTCAGGCAGGATCTTCTGTGGGGGAAAATCTATAGGCCAAGGCCTCAGAGAACTGCTAATGGTCACCAAGGGAACTAGACAGTGAAGCCCCAGCCGGAGTTAGGAGGCTGGGTGCTGTCGGGATGTGAGATTGTGAGTCTATGGTCATTTGTCCTGTGCGTGGGTGTGACTGTCTGTGAGAATGTGCAGATCTGGGTAAGTCTACAGGTTTTCCTGAAGTCTGCTCCCAGAATGCCGGGCTCCCACATGGTGAGTATTCCCTTCGCCTTACCAGTGGGGCCTGGGGAGGCTGCCGTGTCTCCAGAGTTGGTAGGCCACATTCATCCTCCCGAGGCACGAGAAACGATAAGCTGAGCCCCAGTTCCCTCATAGTTAAAGTCCTTTGGACTTACTCTTCAAGAGTAGAGAGGAACTTGAATTATATGATGGGTATTCCATTGAGTCTGGCATCTCCTCAAGACCCAAGGCAGTCCTGGGAACCCCATATGGGACCCTGTCTGTCACTGAGACTAGAGCCATAGCAGAGCCTGAAGACAGAAATCACAGCCTGACAAACCAGGAAAAATATTTTGTATTGGTCCAGAGATGCATCAGGGCCCGCCTGGATTCACCCTCACTCAATGCCCTCAAAGACTACCTGACTGGGCTTCCAGGATTCGTGAAGATCAGATGGACACATGCCTTAGGGAAGAGCTTCAGAGTGGGTTGGGAGGCAAGAATGAAGACACAATCTCCTCTCTCACCTTAATCTGCGGGAGTCCTCAAACCCCGTCTCCTGCATGAGATGAGGCAATGTGTCTCATCTGAAAAGTGCAGAGAACCTATTGTCCCTACACCAGGCATAAGAAGGCCCCGAGGAAGGTGCCACTGGTCACAAATGCCTTGGCTTCATGCTCAGGACCCTGCTCCATCCCAGGGATGTCTGTTCTTAGTCTCAGGGGGCTCAGGGTCCTACTCTACCCCAGGAATGGCTGTTCATAGGGCCAGGGGCTCAGGGTACTACTCCACCCCAGGGATGGCTGTTTATAGGGCCAGGGGCTCATGAACAAACCTGCTAACCACAGACCATTTCTCTCCCCATTTAAGCCAATGGCAGCCCCACGGCAGGCCTGAGCACAGGTGCCATTGTGGGCATCCTCATTGTCATCTTCGTCCTGCTCCTGGTGGTCATGGACATCACCTGCTACTTCTTGAACAAGTGTGGCCTGCTCATGTGCATCGCTGTTAACCTGTGCGGCAAAGCTGGGCCTGGAGCCAAGGGCAAAGACATGGAGGAGGGCAAGGCTGCTTTCTCGTGAGTGCAAACCCATCCTGTCAGTACTGTGTAGGCTCTGCCCCAGCCCAGGGCCTGGCTCTGTACTATCTGAGAGTGCTCTGGTGACCTCCCTGACTCGAAGCATGGGTTTAAGGCCAGGTGCTTGAAGAGCAACGCCTTTGGCTCACCCTAGGTTCTAAAGTCTTATAAAGATTTGAAACTTTCTGATAATGTTAAGAAGTGGGACTTGTCAGATTTAAACCTGGAGAGGAGCTGTGGTGGAAGGAACCAGCGTTGGAGGAACACACTTAACCTCTCTCTTCGTTTACTGTTCAAATGCTCGTCTTGCTGCTACTGAAGGCAAGACCCTGTATCCTGGCTCTAGGGCACCAAAGAGAGAGAAACATGGGACAATGTGTATGTTCTTCCCACCAGCAGCATCTGTTAGCTAGTTAGTAGGAGATATTGAAGTCTGTGGGTGAATGAGGCTGTTGTAGCAAGCTGAGAAAGGATGGAGTGAGAAGATAAGTTGCTTAACACCCCCACATGCAAGTAACTCGATAGATAGATAGATAGATAGATAGATAGATAGATAGATAGATAGATAGATGCATGCATACATATATACATACATACACACAGGTCTGTGTATGCACAGTTACAAATACATTTTTATGCATGCATAAACATGTATACACATACATAAGTTTGCATTTGAGCAGTTAACTGCTCTGTGCTTAAAACCTTATCTCATTTAGTTCTCACAGTTAGTCAAGGTATACCCTTACTTGTCCTAATGTACAGATGGGAGGACTGAGGGAGGGGTGAGGCGAGGTGAGGTGACTCTCTTATGTGTAGGGACTGCACTGACGCAGACACAGACATCCAGCCCACTCTGATAGCCACAGGTGAGACCCCGATGCCCCTCCTTACAGCTTCTCTCTTAGATGCCTTTCCTCTGAAGCCATCCTGGGATCTAACCAGTGGAACTCTCTCCACAGGAAAGATGAGTCTAAAGAACCCATTGTGGAGGTCCGAACGGAGGAAGAACGGACTCCAAACCATGATGGGGGGAAGCACACGGAACCCAACGAGACCACGCCGCTGACAGAGCCCGAGTACGTGGAGTAGGAGGGATTGTCGCCTCAGTAGAACCCCAACTCCACCTTATCACCCTACCCCAACCTTTCCCGCTTCTCACCCTCGGCTCCTGGCCAAACATGGAAGCCAGAGCTCTGGAGCCCTGGGTCAGAAGACCTTCTGAACCCACTCTCCAGAGAGAGAAGATGTTCTGGCTTCTCGTTGGATCCTAGTGGGTGCCTTACCAGGCTTGTTGCCTAAGTGGGCTCCCTGGAGTGTTCCAAAGCTCCACATATGCTCTAGGGATGGCTTAACTTCATTGTGAGAGAGGACTGGCCCATTTCATTTAGGATTTCTTGAAAATCTTCAGGACCTGGGTAGGTTCCTTGGTCTTCTTCCACTCAGAAACCTTGGAGATCTTCAGGGGTTCTGACCAGCCATGTTTGTATTGCCCAAAGGCTATCAAGGATCTGATAGTCTTGAAGGAAATACATCTCACAGGAACACCAATCTATGGCTGGAAGAGCCCTTGGCACATATGAGCCATTTGGAGCACTGGTCCTCCTCATTCTGGCTCTCCCCATCCCTGCCTAGGAAGAATTGTAAGGTATCTGGACGCCGCCCCTAGGGGGCTCCAGAAACCTAGAGATGATAGATGTCAGCTGCCTTCACTGGAGTTGGAGATCCAGGGCAGCCCAAGAGAAGGCTAGACAGAGCAGTAGGGTATTGGAGCCCTGTACAGAGAGCTGAAGGGGCATCAGCATGGAAGAAGGCTAGCAGGTCCCTTTGAGACTGCCACGTTCTTTGTTGTCTCCTGTGTCCTTTTCCGCCCGCCTGGGGCATGTACTTCCTCTTGTCCTTGTTTCTCCGTGGGCCCATGTTCCTGCCCGTGTATGGTTGCATGCCCGCCCGCCCTCCGCTCCTCTCCTCGGCTCCTATCTAGCTTCTCTGTCACGTCTCAGCCTCATTGTCTATTCTCTTTCTACTTCCTGTCCTCCCCACAGGCTGCCTGCCGACACCACAGCCACTGTCGAGGACATGCTGCCTTCTGTCACCACCGTCACCACTAACTCTGACACTATCACCGAAACCTTTGCCACTGCTCAGAACAGCCCTACCAGTGAGACCACTACACTGACCTCCAGTATTGCCCCACCGGCCACAACTGTGCCAGACTCAAATTCTGTGCCCGCTGGTCAGGCCACCCCTTCCAAGGGTGTCACTGCTTCATCCTCATCCCCAGCCTCAGCCCCAAAAGTTGCCCCTCTTGTTGACCTGAGTGATACCCCAACTTCAGCTCCCTCTGCTAGCAATCTGTCCTCCACTGTCTTGGCTAACCAAGGAGCTGTACTCAGTCCTAGCACCCCTGCCAGTGCGGGAGAGACCTCCAAGGCCCCTCCAGCCAGTAAGGCCTCCCCCGCTCCCACCCCCACTCCAGCCGGGGCAGCCAGCCCCTTAGCAGCAGTAGCCGCCCCTGCCACAGAAGCCCCCCAGGCCAAGCAGGAAGCCCCCAGCACCAAAGGTCCGGACCCAGAGCCCACCCAGCCTGGCACCGTGAAGAACCCACCTGAGGCAGCCACAGCCCCTGCTAGCCCGAAGAGCAAGGCTGCAACCACAAACCCTTCCCAGGGCGAGGACTTAAAAATGGACGAAGGGAACTTCAAGACCCCAGATATTGACCTTGCAAAGGATGTTTTTGCAGCCCTGGGCTCTCCTGCTCCTGCCACTGGGGCCAGTGGACAAGCCTCTGAGCTTGCTCCTTCCACTGCAGACAGCGCTGTGCCTCCCGCACCAGCAAAGACCGAGTACGGCCTCTCTTTGTCCACTGTCATTGGGTTGTGTCCCGTAGTGATGTGTGTCTGTGCTGTGTTATGTCCTCCGTGTCCGATGTGTCCTCAGCCTCTTGCAGGGCTTCTGTGAGACCACTGTCAGCCAGGGACCTGGGATGGCGCAGGAACAGGGGCAGGCAATGGGATGGGTGATGGCCGGGGAGAAGCAGCTGCTGGCTGCGCTCCATAGTTAGGTCGTGTTCCTTAGGTTCCGTCTTATCATCCTAGCCATTTTCCACCCCCACCCCCACCCCCATCCCCGGGGATGACTTTGCAGTGTGCCTTTATCTGCCATCCCGAGCCCATAGTTGTGTGTGTTATCCAGGGCCAGGCCAAGACCTCCCAAGAATGGCAACGTGGTATTCAGAAAGAAATGAGCTAGCTTCTGGTGAGGTGCTTGTGCGAGGAGGATGTAGCCACAGACAGCTCTTTCCCACACAGGCTGTGGGGCTCACTCTTCCCCTACCCAAGACTCTCAGGCACTCATGCCTGTCTCCAAGCTCAAGTTCTCATCCTTCATCTTTCTGTAGTGTGATGCTGACCAAATGCGTTGGCATGAACAGGTAGCTGCACTTGCTCTGCCGTGTCTTTAGACTTGACTCTGTCCTGGGAGACCTGTGGAGACATAGGCACGCCTGGACTTTTATAAAAGTCAATGTGGTTGGCCCTTCCAGTCTCTTACAGCAAGCAAGCCCATGCTAGCCTCTTGCCACCCTGATAACAGTATTCTCTCACCCTACTCAAGCCACCAAAGAGTCCCCATCCTGAAACAGTATGGGATGAAGCTTTGGGGGCAGGCCAAAGAGAAGTGGTTTATGGTAGAAATCCCTCGAACTGGTACCAGAGGCAGAGCCTGGGGCACCCCACTGCACTGCCACTTGTCCCAGCGGGAGAGAAGAACTCCCAGGTTAACATGGGCTGGGGAAAGTTAAGGCTGGAGGAGGAGACTATTGTTCTTGGCTAGTGCCTCTCCACCTAGCCATCTGCACCTTGGAATTATGGTTGCATTTAAAGTCACTGTACCCAGGATTTCTGGGGACATGCCCCAGGCGTGAGTGGTTTGGAGAGCTCTCAGGTGATTTCAATGTGCATGCAAGGTTAGATGTTGGAGCTGCCACTGAAGCCTCCTCCATCCCACGTGGCAAGGGGAGAGGGTGTGTGGGGAGGAGGGCGGTATTTTCACAGCTCTACAAAGTGGTCTTAGCAACACTGTTTCTCTTTCTCTGCAGGAAGGGCCCTGTAGAAACAAAGTCTGAGCCCCCGGAGTCAGAAGCCAAACCAGCGCCAACTGAAGTCAAGACGGTCCCCAATGATGCCACACAAACAAAAGAGAATGAGAGCAAAGCATGATGGGTACCAAGCAACAAGCAAAGATCAAAATGAAAAATGACACAGCGGCTTCACCAGAGCATCCCCAAATAATCCCCCTCCTCTCTCACACAGACACACATACACACACACACACACACACACACACACACACACGCACTCATTCCTCTAGTGTCTTTTGCCTTTAAAAACAAAACCAACAAAACCAGATAAACACAGGACTGCCTTTTTGTAGGGTTCTAGAAAGGGCTCCTGTGTCTTACACTCACTTGTTAAGAAAAAAGAGACAAAAAGGTTAAACCCACAGCCAAACTAGGACACTTCGTTCCCTGAAACCATTTAAAAATCAGACAAAAGGGTCCCAGATTAAGAATCTGGGAAGCTCATATTGAAAGGAAAGAAAGAAAGAAAGAAAGAAAGAAAGAAAGAAAGAAAGAAAGAAAGAAGGAAAGAGTCTAGGCTCGGGGAGACTGCAATTGGTGTTACCCAATTGGCACAGATCAGTTTCAGAAAAAAAAAAAAAATGCTTCCAAGAACTTAGACTAAGAGAAAGAACCAAGCCCACAGTTTATTTTTATACTTTCAGTCAAGTTGGAACTCTGTAGAACCTCACAAATAAGTTATACTTTCCGTTCACTTTGTATCTGTTCCGTATGGGGAGTGTGGCACCCTGGCTAGCTGCGTTCAGTTCCCACGGGGACTCCTGTTTCTTAGGAGGCATGCCAAATGCCAGCTTATTCCAGTCCTTTTGCTTTTGATTTTTTTCTCCACTCTTTCTTTTCTTTGCCTTTCTTCCCCTTTTTCCAAGTTTGCTTTCCAGTGTTTACAAGTTGACAGACAACGTTTGACTTTGGTTGTGTTTAATGTCCGTGTAAAATAGCTGCCCCCCCCCATTTTTTCTTTAAGCAACAGGTACCCCATAGAGGCAGGTAGAATCCTCCCAGGTTGCTTTTAGCATGGGTGAAGGTTACAAAAGATGATTGTTTACAGTGGCTCTATCCCCCCAACCATCCCCCACCCTACCCCTGCGGATTCTGATTCATTACAGTTTTTACCTGTGTCAAACTGGGTCGAAAGCCCCTCCTTCTGAAATGATTTTTGCCTTTTTTTGTTTGTTTAATTCTGTTGCCGTTTCTTAGGGGGAGATGGGGGATGTTAGACCACTTTCGGATTAGCTGCCACCTGCCTGTGTCTGTGACACTGGACCTGCCGCCCAGGTGTCTGTGCACCCTTCCTCTGAAGGACTCTTTTGGCTTTGTTGAATGAAGCAGAGAAGATTGTATAGTTGGGGCTGGTCTTGGTGAACACACTTTTCTTTTTTTCTTTTTTCTTTTTTTTTTACCCCAGACACCTCCTTTTTGTAGAAAGCCAAATAAAATATATACATACCATTTCCTTTAGAGCCCAGAATCTAGATTTGAGCGGAAGAGCACGTGTGCTTCAGGGAAGTAGTGTCTCCTTTTGGAAATCTATGGAAGTAAAGTGACATCGGCCTTCTGTTCAGTTAGGCAACATTTGTATAAAAAAAAAAAAAACAAATACCGTCTGGAGTTATAATACAACTCTCCTGGATCGGAAACCAAGTGGGGGGAAAATACAGAAACTTTCAGGGGATGGGAGGGGGGAGAAGGGAAAAGCCAGCCCTTTGTATAGAAATTTTGCTTTTGTTTTTTTTTTCATTCTGCTTTAGAACGCAAGCTTGTGCACTGTGGATGCGTGAATATTTTAGTGTGAAACGTGTTTTTGTCATAGTATTGAAATAAAACTTCAACATAGTTTGGTTGTGGAAGGTATAGCAGATAGTTCAGAAAAAACAAACAAACAACTATTCAGGAAACAAAACAAAACAAACAAATCCCAAAAGGAAAAAGGAATCAAAGCCTTTTAATAGGCAAGAAAACAGAGTGATGCTGATGAAGAGGACACTAAGCCAACAGACGTCCCCCCAACAGCACGTGTTCCTTTCCCAAGTACAAAGTGACAAGAGGTTAGGGTGGCCAGACACGCCCTGTGTTCAGTCTGTGGGCCACATCCCCCAGGGTTCTGACACTTCTGCAGTGTGGCCAGTGGTGATGCTAGATTATAATTTCAAACTGTGAAAAATAACGGTCTCGTCCTTTGCTCAGTGTGGGGTTATTTTGCATTTTCTCAGCTCCCGGGATGCGAATGGAGGATCCCAGAACACTCAGCCCGGCCCCGCCCCTTTCATTCTGGGGGCCTTCACAGATCCACAGTTCACGTACACGGGTCCTCGGGAAGAGCTATGTGTCTGGTAGACAGCTCTGAGGGCACTTAGCAGGACGGGAGAGCTGGGTAGCACCCGAGCCAGGTCCTCGTGCTGAGGGGCAGACTCCTCGGGCCACAGCCTGGGAATCGCTTTCCCATATGGTGAAGTCGGCTGCTGGACCTGCTCCACAGAGGGCACACTGTACCTTCTGGAAATGGTGTACTTCACTGTTTGTGGTTGGATACATTGAGCTCAACTCTGATGATAAGAGACAGAGGTATGGCCAACCCCAAAATAATGTGGCCCAGAGTAGCTGACCCCCAGGCTGGCCCTTGCATTTGCTGGAAGCCAAGACCGCCCACACTTTGATATGCCTCTCTCTTTATACATATGTTTGTCTAGCCATGCATGGGTTTTCCTTTCTTCCTTTTTCTGTTTCTTTTTATTTTTTAAATAGCAGTAGTCTCTCTAAAATCCAAGAGAGAGACAGTGTATCTCCCCCCCCCCCATTCTTTTATTTGAAGAAATAAGCATTTAGTTTTCTGTATGGTTTTGGGGGGGGGTGTCTTTGTTTGTTTGTTTGTTTGTTGTTTTAGTTTTTGGAAGGAGGGATGGACTCCACCAGTGTCAGTGTCGGTGTGTCTTATGTCTATGTGGCATACATTGTATCACATAAAGACCAGCATGGCCAAGTTCTGTGGGAAGGCTACCCAGGTGCCACCAGTGGGGTCTCCCAGTCCTGAAGGGCCAAGGTGTATCCAACAGGATTCTATGTTCTCATTTTCTATGGAACCTCCCACGTCCCAGGGTCTCACCCTCAGCTGTCCATCTGGATGGTGGTAATCTCACCTCCATTAACATCCTTACCCAGCATTCTGTACTTCGGGGGCCTTCTCTCTTGTTATAAAATCTTTTTACTGAGTGAAACATTAGCACCACCTTTGTTTCCATTCTCACTGCTGTAAATACTGAGTACTAACTGAGAATTTTGACTTTGCATTCTGTCAGAATACTTGTGTTCAATAAAAATTGAAAGAAAAAAAAAAAGCAACTATAGTCCAACTGGGGTTTCTTTCGGCTCAGTGAGAGTAGCGTGCACATAAATATAGGCGAGCCTGTGTTCTAGGTTTTGGGTTTTCTTTGGTTGGTTAGTTGGTTTTAACACCTAGTAAGCACGTTAGTGTATCTCGGACACACGTAATAGCTCAGCTCTGTAGTAGACTGAGGCAGGAGAATTGCCGTGAATTTGAATTTGAATCTACGTTGCTGTGAACTACAAAATAACTTTCAAGTAAGCCTAGCCAACATCTGAGCGTCACAGTCACAGCCGTGAGGTGGATGTCTGAGGCATTTTCCAGAACAACGGAGGCCTCCCCCCTTTTGCTTTGTCTGTGTTTGGAGCCATAATTCAGCCCTGGGAACCTGGTAAAGCAGGCAGGACTACAAACTCTAAATTCTCGGGCATCTGTTCCCACGTGGCTCTCTGCAAAAAAATCCTCTACGTTTAGAAGGGTCCCTTAAACCATGAACCTGATTCCTGAAGGAGCCCTGGCTGCAGATTCAGGAATGGGATTCGTTGTCCTCATTTTCTATGGAACCTCCCACATCCCAGGGTCTCACCCTCAGCTGTCCATCTGGGTGGTGGTGATCTCACCTCCATTAACACCGTTACCCAGCATCCTGTACTTTGGGGGCCTTCTCTCTCGTTATAAAAACTTTCTACTGAGTCGAACATCAACACCACCCTTGTTTCCATTCACACTGATGTAAATACTGAGAGAGTACTTACTGAGAGAGGTGTCTAGGACATAAAATACAAGCCAGTACCTATTCAGGGATTACTTTGCCCGTGCACAAAGCTGAAGGTGGCATCTCCTTTTTTTGTGCCCAGTGTAACTGCCTCACTTGCTTATTCTGATGAAATTAATCATCTTTGGGGCTAGGGAGCAGGGAACTTGTGCCTCTTCTGTCTTACCTCCTAACACCAAGTCATATGCATCCATGCGATTTCTTTTACCACAGAGTCACAGCTGCAAATGGCAGAAATGAGTGGGAAACAAAACCCCACGGCTTACTCAGAACTGGGCAAGACATGCCATGAAGACTGTCTTTGCTGACTCACTCTCAGGAACTGGTTTCCAGAGCTTCCTTCTGCCTTGTTCTTCTATCAAACCCATTTGAAGTACTGAGCATCTCCAAGATGTTCCAGTGAGCAAATCAACTCTGGTGGAAGCTACATTTATATATGAGAATAACATACTATATATATATATATATATATATATATATATATATATATATATATACACAAACAAACATACACACATACACTCATATCACACAGAGACATATACACACACACATACATATACATATCACAGACACACACGTACCACACACACATCACACTATACACACACACAAACACACCACACTTTCACATACACATGCGCGCACACACACACCACAAGCATTCACACATGCATGCACACACACATACACACACATACATATATACCACACAGAGAGAGATACAAATATACCTCACTCATACAGCACACACACACATACAAACACACAAACACCACATATGCACATACATATGAACACATACATGCACACACACACCACATGTACATACACACCACACATTCATACACTCATGCACATACACACCATAATTAACACACACACATGCACATACATACCACACACACATTCACACACATGCACACACACACATAATGGAGTGCTTGTCAGAATTACATACACTATCACTCTACTTTCCTTCCAGGCACACGGTGGCCTTGTACTTCTCTGCTTACTTCAGCAGGTATGACTGTGTGACTTACTTTTCTTGGTGAAATGTAAGCAGGAGTGTGTGGCAACAGGCCCACAAATAGAACAGATCTGGGTAGGAGGGTATGTCTATATGTTTATTATCAATTTTGCTGATATAAAGAGTGTTATATGCAAATACTGTGTAGAAATTGCTGACACCATGTTGATAGAGAATTTTTTGGTTCATTTGTGTTGACATTGTATATCTATAGTTAAGCTATGGCTCCAATTCATTAATGGGTGTATTTCCAATCTGAATATTGATTGATTTGTTCACCTGTATTAGGCAGGGTTCTCTAGAAAAACAGAATCAATAGACTGTCTCTCTCCTTCTCTCTCTCCTCTCCTCCCTTCATCTTTCCCTCCTTCTCCTCCTTCTCTTCCCCCTCTTTTTGCACACACAGGGTTTATTGGATTGGCTGACACAATAGGAACTGGGTAGACTTAATAAAGTCCACCTACACACTGGAGGAGGAGAGAATCAGATGTGCAGTTGAGGAAGCAGGATGCTTAGCTATTCTGACCCAATGCCTACAGCCTGAAGGGTCCCTGAGAGGTGCAGAGTTCATGCAGAAAGCCAAGGAAGCCAGAGTCTGGAGGCAGCAGGCAGTAGCAGGAGATGCAGCCACTCAGCAAAGATAAAGACCCTCTGGCCTGCCCACGCTCTCCTTGTTCCTTCCCACTACTTCCAGGCAGTTTGCAAGTTGAGGATCCTTCCCCTAGTCAAGCCAGGTCTCATCCTCGAAGTCACCCTCTCTGGAAACGCCTCACTAGACACACAGGAGCACTACATCAACCCTAGGTTCCTCTTAGTTCATCCAGCTAACAGCTCAAACCAACCGTCACACTTTATTAAGTGAGGGAAAATGGAAACAGGGAAGATAAATTTCAGAATGCCACTCATGTATCAGTGGTGTGAATGACCTCACTGGTGTGAGCATCAGTTTTGAATGTGGTATGCATTTTTGGCTACTATCTCAAGTGTGTATGTGAGTGTGTGTGTGTGTGTGTGTGTGTGTGTGTGTTATTCACATTTCAATTCCCTACTTTAAAATTGTAAATATTTACTTCATCACTTTAAGCACACGCATGCACACAACTGATTTGTGACTCTTACTAACTTTAGCAGTGGGCAAAGACTCTCAAGATGGCCGATGCACCATTAGGTATTAGGTATATTAGGTATAACTGCACTGTATACTGTCACCATGCAGTATTTCCTTCGCTCAGATACAGCAGCCCTAAAGGTATGCAAGGGTGTAGATTACGGTAATATGCAACAATAATAATTTAATAGTAGTAAAAAAATAAGAAATGTATAGCTAAGTATACATTTATTGCATTTGGCTTATTTTTTTTAAAAAGCTACATTATAACAACTGGCTCACAAATTTCCTGAAAATGGAGCTCAGGAACCAGCCAAAGTGTATAACTTCTACATTGTAATCTACTTAATTTGAGGACTTCTTATGATGGCATGATTTAACCTATTATTTTGTGAAGGATCGGCTCTACAGACTACAACAATCCTGAGGTTGAGGGGCTGTGTGGGAAAGATCACTGTTTTATTCAGGTCAGGGCAGCAGGCATGGAACAGTGGCCTGAAGGAAGAGAGGGCTAAGACTACGCCGTCACTGAAAAGACAGAGTCTCAGACAGAGGAAAGAGAACACACAAAAAGCCTGCAGTGGGGACCTAGTTGCCATCTTTGAAGAGAAGCAAGGTGGCCATTGTGGTGAGATCAGACAGCAACTGATGCTCTGGGGGCTTGGGGGGGGATAAAAACACAAGAGGCCCAGAGGTCACCAAGAGCTAGATGGCACAGCCCACAGGCTTTGGTTAGATGTTCTTCCTTCAAGTGAGATGGGCAGCCAAAGAATATGCTTGGGCACATTTGACCTGACTTGAGATTTTTAAGGGATCCCTCACTTCTAGATGGGTAACAGACTTCAGAAAAGAGGATAATGGAGGGATTGCAACGTAGATGGGATGAAGGGTTCTAGAGGAAAGAAGTCAGGCAGTGGCTAGACTTCAGTTATACACCGAGAGCAAAGCCAGACACACTGGATAATGCACTAGACGTGGGTTTGGAGCAAGGCATGAAGGATAACTCCTAACTGAAGGCACTGACCATTGAAGGATGGATGGCTTTGCCACTTACACTGTAAAGGGAATAAAGGAGAGGCAGACTCGGGTGCCTGATTTGGAAACTTTGATTCTAGGGTACTTGTGGACATCAGAGAGGGGATTGAGGTTTAGATTGTGAATGTAGCCCCAGAGATAAAGGACACCATTGTCCCAGGAACCCTTCTCTGCTGGCTCCATCCCTCAATCCTGTAAAGTGAGGAAGACTCTCAACTGACTATGAACTGAGGTTTATTAATATTTCATTAAATTTCTGCCCCAATCAGCTATTCCACACAGTTGTCAAAATTCAATCTCCATCAAACCAAGATTCCACACTTCAACTTTCTTATTTATTTATACAATATCTTAAACTATAGACCAACCTGGACTTAAGCTCATCCCCCTGGTTCAGTCTCCTGAGACCTGGATGAACAGGCCTGCATCCCACCCAGAGTCAACTCTTTCTAATGTTGCTGACGGGACCTAGGCTGCCTCTCTCTGGTGGCTAGTTTTAATTGTTCACTTGACACAATCTAGACTCACCTTAGGAAGAGAATCTCAATGGGGGTTCATCAGGATTACATTGGCCTATGAGAATTCAGCATTTTTTCTCCATTGTGTTGAGTGAAATGGGAAAGCCCAGCCTGAATCTGGGCTTTCATGGGCTGATGACGAAATCAGGCAGAGCGTGTATGCACTCTCACACTCGTGCATGAGTGTGTGTGTGTGTGTGTGTGTGTGTGTTCTCCAAACTTGTTTCTGTCACTCTCTTCTCCCTCTCACCCTGTATCAGCAGTGATTATATTTGACGGTGTCCTGATTTCACCCCTAATCTGGGGTCTTATATGCCTACTTGCTTCTTCTGGTCTCGCAGACATCCCATAGATCTCTCAGTGCGTACACAGGTCC